>JACJUM010002279.1:814671-955749 GCA_020976665.1 Heortia vitessoides | reverse complement strand
ACAATTTTTATCCAACCGAGGTGTTACCGCGTGCTTGTTTCTGTCTCGCGTTACACAAAAGTTGTGCTGCCAAAGAAACTGCGCCGACGCATAGATTGGAAACTCATAAATATACAACGCACCGGCGCGGGCGCAAGCAAATAATACAATTAAAATACAATACAATATCTCCTTGAGGAATCCACAATTGCACACTTGTTTGCACTTGCAGTCGGTTTTAATTAAATTCACACTGTATAATGCAACGCGTTGTTTTTTTTGTGTTGGTTGTCAAACGCAAGAGTCCGATCACCGGCCAGTGAAATACAATGCCTCATTATCTGAAATATTCTTGCGGGACGAGTAATAATTGGCAATTTATTTATTACCCTTTTATGCAACTAGCTTGGCAATCAAGCGTAACGAGCACTGTAGCCTATAGGCGATCTTAAGTGATAAGTATTGCAAGTATTTGCGGACTAAAGAGTTGTCAACTTTGTGATTTCAGGCTACAATGTCACACTAATCAGTACTCTTGACATCTAAATACAGTAATGAATGTATTGCCAATTATAGGTAGCAATAATATGAGAGATTATTTTTTAAATTATTTTGTTGTAATACAAATTCGACGGGCCCGATGGCGCAGATGCTAGTGACCCTATCTTGTGCGCCAAGGATCGTAGATTCACCCCCACCCAGGACAAATATTTGTGTTGATATTGTTTGTTCTGTGTCTGGGTGTTAAATATATTTATTTAAGCCTATAAGTAATAAGCATCAGCCATTTTAAAATATGGCGTTCTCTTATCTAGTTGCGGGTTAAATTGTTATGGGCAGAAATGTTATCTAACCGTGTTCTAACTGTAACACGAGTATTTTTCAACGACGAGACCGTTGGAACAAACGGTAGTGATTTTTTCTTGTGCGCCATGGGTCGTGAGTACGATTCTCATCCAGGACAAAATTTATGTGATGATATTTGTATCTTTTCAGTGTGTGGGTATTAAATATGTATTTATGTATTATACTTGTGTTTCTTCTGTGGTCTGGTGTCCGTGACACAAGTGCTTTGAGCGACTTACCACGGAGTCAGGTCAATGCATGAGATGTCGTAGGACTAAACAAACAAACCGACTCAGATAATTATTATCAAAATGGATAATCCAAATCGCGATACTTAACGATTCGGAGGGTTCACGATCGAGTGCAATAAATCGATAATCGAACCATCGCGTGACCGGCCGGTATTTAACTTAGCCCGCCATGATAATTACAATCAATAATCGCTTATACGATACATAAACTGAATACCAACTATTAATCTGACGATTACCGAGTATTCTCCAACAGTCAATTGTGTTCCGTACAATTGAAAGCAAACCCTATTGCTAGCAAGGTAAGATGCCGTATCCCTTCCAGGTGGTTTGACATAAGACATTTATTGTGAAGAGAGATATCGCCGAGTTAACTGTGATAAATAAAGTTTAAGTAGCCAAGCAGCGGTGTGTGCGAGCGGGACGGGTGTATGGGCGCGCGGCGAGGAGCGAGAGGGAGCGCTGTATCGCGGAGAGTTAAGGGGTGAACAAAACAAACATTGGGCAGCAATTACAAGCGCCCGCGGTGCGCGCGTCGCCGGCCACGTGCCGGCTCGTTACGGCGAATCTTACATATTTGATTTAAGGTAAACAAAAATGAACGGATAGTGTAATAATAATACTAGCTTTATTGTCTACAGTACGTTAAATAAAAATAATAAATATTTGAGATGACAAAATTAGAAATTAAAATTAAGCTAATGATGGTCAGATTTAATACGCGCGTCCGTAGAATTACTTTCAGTAAAGCAGCTTAAAAGGGCAGATTCCGAAACAGTATTCCGATACCGAACAAGGGAAGATTTGTTGAAACATTTATATTCATTTTAATATGCGAGTTCCTGTTTGTTGTTCTCCGTGAACGTTTGCAAATACAGCAATCCTATTCAGTCACGAAATCAATTTTGCATCCGCCATTTTAAAATATGGCGTTCTTTAATCTAGCTGCGGGTTGAATTGTTACGAGCAGAAATGTTATCTGACCGTCTTCTAACTGTAACACGAGTATTTTTCATCGACGGTACCGTTGGCGCAAACGGTAGTAAATCTTTCTTGTACGCCATGGGTCGTGGGTTGGATTCCCACCCAGGACAAACATTTATGTGATGATACTTGTATTTATTTAATGTGTGGGTGATAAATATGTATTTATATATTATATTCGTGATTCCTTTGTTGTCTGTAACACGAGTGTTTCTAGCGACTAATCACGAAGTCAGGTCAATGAATAAGATTTTATATGGTAGGCTCCCAAGAAATGAGGAATTTTACTCATAATTACCACGCTGGCAAACGTGTTGGCAATCACAGAGCGCAGCAGGATGCTGCTGCCCATCCCCGCCCCGTGCACTTGAACTGCACTGTTTCGGAAGGATTTACCGGTATCAGTTGGTTCTTAGCTTAGCCGCCTCTTACGACACCTGGTACAGGAGGAGGCACTATTCTACTCTGCCGATACCTCACGTTTTAAAACGGGAACCGTTTATTGCGAATTAATAAGAGTCTACTATACCAGGTTTTAGGTACCACATTCCATAATATGAAACAAGTCGAGCGCGTTCTATCATCAATTAATTAAATAAATAAATAAAAAATCTCCGACATACCTCAAGAGAGAGCCACATCAACTTATGTGCCGTGAAGACCGATCGGCCAAAACAATTCGATCGACTTTTTATGCCGAGCACGTCGTGGATCGAGAAACAAACTAGACGTTACTACATGAAAGAAGACTAGCCACGCCCTCTGGTGATGCTCGCGTGGAATCGTAGAAAGTATTTGGAAAGTATCAGCAACACTGAAGTACATAAACCCGTGCCCCAAAATAATAATTATCATCATCATCATGCCATTAAAAGACCACTGTTGGACATAGACCACCCTAGATTTTTGCCTATTATTGCCGTACTGGACAAGCGTGTCGGCAATCGCAGACCGTAGCTTTCGTAGCGAGAATGCTGCTGCCCATTCCCACCCCGTGCATTTGAGCTACACTGTTCTGGGTGGATATACGGGTATATCTTTACGTTTTGGTATCTTAGTCGCCTTTTATGACACCTGGTGCAGAGGGAGATACTATTATACTCTACCGGTATCACATGTCTAATAATATTTAAAAATAAATAATTTCCCATAAATAATTATAATACCTAAGCAATAATAATCCCACAAAATCTCAAACATTGACCTCACTCCGAGGTAAATCGCTTAAAGCACTTAAGTTACGGACGTCAGACAATAGAAAAGTCACAAATATACTACTTAAATATATATATTTAACACCCAGACATAGAACAAACACAAATATCACAATATTCATATTTTCTCTGGGTGGGAATCGAACCCACGACTCTTGGCGCACAAGGATACATTCCTACATAGATTAAGTATTCAATAAATAGAATTAGATTATAAATTAGATTTGAAATGAGATTATGACTAGATTAACTAACGAAACCTGTAGGTACCTTATCTTTTAAACTATAGTTATGTACAGTTGAAATAGGTTATTAGATTGAAACAAATAATGTGTCCTTATAAAACAAAAAAAAATTGAATACTTAATAGTTTGCTTACTATCTGTCTTTTCCATCCAAAAGGTTGCCTGGAAGAGATCGCTCGTTTGTTTTAATTTGTATCCATTTATTTGATTTGTGTACAACAAAAAGTAGAGCATACTTACAAAGAGGAGTAGAAATTAATAATAATACCACAGTAAATGTCTATTATTTTTCGATCCCAGCGTTAGCCGCTCAGATAAGTAATAGCCGAACACCGGGAGTCAATCGATCGCTCAGCCAGCTTCCGAAGGCGTACCAATATGAACGCTCACCTATGACCCCACGCGGTATGTCGACCTCCTTCGGACCGAACGCTTTCATCTTTTTTATTTGCTCGACTCCGGCCACTAATCTCCCGCGCGTCTATGATCGCCTAGTACTATTTAATTGAATTTATGATTTCATTTGTGATGATTAAACGTTGGCACGGAAAATGGGTGCGTTTGAATAAATTATAGGTACCAAATCCATCACTCCAGGGCATTTAGGTATCACATGCACGGTTATGAGCGCCTAGTGTATTTTTTATTTTTTTTATTTCAAATGTTTTAAATGCAGCCAATTTTTTGTGCTGTAATATTAACATTTTAATGAGCATCGTGCCGTGAGGTACCGGTGGAATAGAATAATAGGACCACCCCCTGCACCAGGTGTCGTAAGAGGCGACTAAAGTACTAGAACCGAGAGATGGCGGCTTTCTTAGAGAGGCATATGTCCAGCAGTGGACTTCCAATGGCTGATGATGATGATTCTTTATTATTATTAATGTATTTTTTAATAATAAAACAATAATTAAAAATAAATAAATTAATGAAATAAAACATGACGTGTACACATCACCAAGGTCAGTTAATATTACATTATGAATATTAGTACGTCAGACAATAATCTGTGAGTGTACCTATACTAAATAAATAAATCAGCGTGGCAACATTTTTTTCATACAAAGATATATTTTTCATACAAAGATTCACAGACTAGATAATTCGAACTAGTACCGCACATTCGGATAAGTTGGAGCCATTTAGTAGTCGTTATATCCTACGACACGACCGGCCCGGGTTCAGGGAATTGACGTGATCTTGTAGATCTTTGATATCACAGTTCGCGGAACGCCTCGAGGCCGCAATTAAACACTTAGCTTAAAGCCGGTCGACGAATTTACTTCGTTTAGTTTCGTTCCGAGGAAAATCACTAATCTACATACTTGTGTGACCGAGTTCATTTCAAAAAATCAAATACGTTTATCTGACTCCAAGAAACATAGAAGCAAACTTGTTACGGATACGAGCCAACGAAGGAATTGCAAATATAACATGTTCTTAATATAATTGGCGAGCCGTTATAGCGCAGATGTTACTGATTCTATCTTGTGAGCTAAAGGTCGTGGGTTCGATCCCCACCCAAAGGAATTATTTATATGATGACATTAATTTGTGTTTGTTCTGTATCTGGGTGTTAAATATATGTATTTAATTAGTATATTCGTGATTACTTTGTTGTCTGATGTCCGTAACACAAGTGCTTTAAGCAACTTATCGCTGAATCAGGTCAGTATATGAGATTTTGTGGGAATTTATTTATTTAATACTTAAATACTAATTTAACACCCAGCACACAAAACAAATACAAATGTCTGTATTGAGGATCGAATCTACGGACCTTGACACCCAAGGTGGGAACACTACCGAATGCGCCATCGGGCATTCTGTAATATATACAAGTAACGAACTGAGTCGGTGAAATAGTGGCGAACTTTAGTCGCAATACGTTCGGGATTCGATTCCGGGCAGAAAAAGCAGTGTTAGTAGGAGAACATTTCAGTGAACTTAGTTTAAATATTTAATGAGATTAAAACTTTATTTAGACGTTTCGATTTTCTTTCGGCACTGTTTCAAGATTGTTTAAGGTTAATAAAGAAATCCCAGCAGTTTATTTGAAAAGTGTTATGAGCAGTGATTTCGCAATGTTAGATATCTATCTATTTATATATATAAAAGCAGAAACTGACTGACATATCAACGCAGAGCTTGAACTATAAGGGTTAGAAACTTTAAATTTTGCACGGGGGTACCCTTCAGGGAAGCATTAGGATATGAATTTTGTAAAAATCACCCTCTAAATGGGGTAAACCGGGAGTACAAACTTACCTTAAAATATTCATTTTAAGGTAAGTTTAAAAGTTATGAAACACATAAAATATACTAGTTCAAAACGGGGGTAAAAATAGGTTACAAATTTTGTACGGAAGTTTTCTGATTTTCAAAGTAATTACAATAAAATGCTAAATCTTCTAGGCTATTATTTTATTTAGGTTGTATGAAAGGAGAAGCCGACTGACACATCAACGCATTGACTAAACTGTCGGGTGGAAAAAATCAGTGTTACTTATCCCACTTACTGATAAAGTCTTTAGGCTAAATAATGTCAAACTAGGGCCAATAACATTAATGATACTTTAGGGTTTGTTCTTCACGCGGGTGAATCCGCGGGGCGTCGCTAGTTATTAATAAAGAGATAGCAATTTGTGTTCCTCCACAAGTTTAATTAACCATCGACTGCTAATACAGAGCTCCGTATTAATGATCCAGGAATGATCGCAGCTATCCCGGGGATCGCTATAGGAGGCTGGGTATCCGACATCGCTGCGGGAACGGAACTAATTGACTAAGAACTCACAGGGCACAGCCTGTTTTTATATATAAAGATATGAGGTACCTTAAGGACTTCTTCGTCTTTTGATTTAAACTTTGTAAACTTATCAAGAACCTGCAATAATACAATAGTAATAGATGTTTGTTACTCTTTCACACCGGAACGGCTAAACAGATTTAAATGAAATTTAGTACAGAGATTATTGATATATATCAGGATATATATAATCTACTTCATATCGCTGAAACATGTACCCGTGGGATAGATTCAGCAATTTTTTTTATTATAGAATCGACACGACTTTTTGTGTAGTTTAGCTGACAAACATAGATTACTATAATAACAGATCCTCAGAGATGAGATTTAAAGTGAGACTTGATGAACATAGGTAAATACAAAATAATAATAAAAAAAAAAATACTAGTGTAATTGTGAAAGAAGTATCTCATAAAATACACCTGCAGTAGTTTTAATGAATTATTAAAACAGTTTTTAATTTTTAATTAAAAAAAAGTATAATTTTCTCTTTCAAATATTAATTGGAACAACCTTATTAAATTACCATAAATTAAGGGAGTTGAATAATATACGCGTCGCCGGAACCAGGAGTGCATAATACAAAGGGAGTGTATCGGGATAAATCATAGTCGGTGAGGAAGCGGTCAATCATTCCCCTTTCACAGAGGGACAAGTCAAGTGTTGGGCCACCGAGCCAGCGTTTTATACCCTTTATTTATACACTACATATAAATTAATGATAAGAGAATTTATCCTCGTGGAGAAATTGTCGAGGTAGACCTTACCTTTTTCTACCGCCAAACAGTAGTATTCGTATTATTGGTTCCGGTGTTGAAGTGAGAGAGAGGCAATGAAATTACTGGGTAATGACATAGTATCATCAGGTCACAAAGTTGGCGACACACTTGTGATAAGTTTCTGATGACACAAGCGTATCTGGGCTGCGGTGACGCATGATATCACGCAGGCTTTAGAGTGCTATGTAGACAAATTTAAGGCCCCCTAGTTTGGAATATATACGAATGTCAATGACATCGCAATACCGCGTAAGTGCAAATAAAGTTGATAATTCAATTAGAGAACATGGAATGTGGTCCTTATTAACTAAAGCTACGTACGCGGTATTGAAGTATCACTATCATATTTTTAATGATACAAACATTATATAAAAAAAAGTTATATCACACATCTGTCACTCAAACGTCGAAATAAAATGTAAATACAGGATATAAACCATTTAAAAGCCGTTAAAAAGATTTTTTATTATAAATAGTGAACGCATAAATATAAGAAAATAAAATATAATTGATGATATATTTTTATTCAGCTATATATTTATTTATATACCAGCTAACCCGATAGACGCTGTCCTGTTTTAACTATGCTAATATGTAAATCTAGAAAAAAGAGATATATGCAAAATTAATCCAACTGGCAAAATGGACTAGACAATATTGTCTATTATATTTAAATTTTTAAACACTTCAACGTTATTAAGAATTGTTAGGACTGAAATATATATTACTAAGTAATGAAAGCGGTAGCCGTGAGGTAACAACAGGGTAAAATAGTACCACCCCCTGTACTAGATGTCGTAAGAGGCGATTGGGTAGCTTAAATCCACAGGTCGGGGAAGGGCAGCAGCGTTTTCGTCTGGAAAGTGGCGTTCTGCGATTGCGATCACGATTGCGATTGCGTTTGCCCAGCGCGGCAATTATGAACCAAATTCCCCTTTTCTGGGAAGGCTTATGTCCAGCAGTGTACTTCCAACGGCCGCAATGATGAGTTCAAGCGAAATTTGGACTCGAGCAATTAAGAATCAATACCTCACAAAGATGTCAACTATGAAAAAAACATTATCATGATTATAAGTAGGCGTACGCTTTCATCTCTAACTGTATATCAATAAATATGTCAAATTTAAGTTCTTCCAATGTTAAATCCGAAAGAAATCATAAAAAAAGATCCGCCGATTCTATAGCGTCAATTTCTCTGCTTATATCAACCACAAAAACAATGCACACCTTTACAACAGAAAAAAACGGGCACATTTGTTTGGTGCGACGTCGATGCGAAGTGACGTGAATAAGCGCGGATGTGCGCGACATAAAACGAACTTTTGGTCCTCGGGTAGTATTTGAATATTGAATTACAATATATACTAGTTTTGAAAGGACAACAAAAAATATTGTTTGTAACGAATAGACTATATTATATATGCCCAAACAAAATAGAGATCCGTACCTAAGATAGAAATATTAAAACGGTAGGTTGGTAAATTATTTCACTAAAAAAATATATGTAAAAAATACTTTATATACAAAATAAATTACACGAGAAAAACAAGATGTTGTAATCTGTTTTTTATATATTGTCAACAAGCATACGATCTCATCATCATCATCATATCAGCAATAGAAAGCCCACTGCTGGACATAAGCCTCCCCAATACAGGGGGAGCTTGACCAAAACTGCCGCGCTGGGAAGACGTGGTGGCAATCGCAGAGCACAACTTCGCAACCAGGATGTTGCTACCCGTCCTGAAGTACTTATGCTGTGCTGTTTCGGATGGATATACCGCCATCTGTCGGTTCTAGTACCTTAGTTGTCTCTTACGACACCTCGTACAGGAGAAGGTATGATTCTACTCTGCCGGTACCTACGGCCATACAGCATACGGTCTACCTGATTACAATCGTCACCGTAGGCTAAAGACCCTAGAGTCATCACTCACTATGGTGTCTCCAACCATGTGAACTAAAGATATTATGCCCCAATATCTAACCTACTTAGTAATTTCACTACTTCTCTACGTCTCTTCAGGTCACACGGTAAATATTTGAAGGTTCAAACCGGACCACAGCAAAACGAACACTGCTGTTCAGCGGTAGAAATTGGCAAGAGGTACCAATACAGTTAATCTCTTTAAGATATAGCACTAGTATCCGTATATATCACTTATTAAAGTTTCATATTAATATAAAACGGCCCGGGCGACAACTGCGCAGTCTCAAATGAGGCTCCCTTAACAGCCACATTCAGAAATATCATTTACAAGTCATAACATTGTAATTGCATATATATGCACGATTAAGCGACGACTGCGCGGGGTCACCTCGCAAGCCGCGTGTTTAGTTAAAATCATTGCTACTATGTTGCGATTTGGTCGTCATATTAAAGCGCGGGCACAGGGCTGCCGGCCGTCGCAATAATAATCATCGCATCAGCCATCCGAAGTCCACAGTTGGGACATGGAACCCCTGAAATAAAACCCACGCTTTTTTGGATGCAATGCGCTTAACAATGTAGAAGAAGTATTAAAGAAGAGTTAGGTCAGAAGTACTATGAATAAATGGGCGTGTATGAAAGGACTAATGCGAATAAAGGAAGCAAGAGAGGTATACCTAGATTATAGCAAGTGGAGATCCATATAATCTCTGCCTAGCCCAGGACATAGGCGTGATGTATGTATGTATTTATTTTATTATTTATTAAACTTTATTGCACAAAATATTACAAAATGTACAAATGGCGGACTTAATGCCAATTGGCATTATCTCCCAATCAACCATTATATATACGAAACAGAAAAAAATATATAGTGACCCAAACAATATACATACCAAATAGATAAACGTTACATACATATTTATATAAATAAACGCAATAAATACATACATATGAAATAACGTACATCAGAAATAGGGTTATAAAGTTAGAGAAGCAGAATCAGTAAATAAAAAGAATGAATGTGTACGTAGATTCTATGTTTCATTTCAATCTGTATTATTTGTAAGTTTACAGAAGTAAAAAAAAGAATATATCTTATGTTTATTTCTGTAAAAACCCAACTGTTTTTTGCATCGTTACATTAAGCAATGATTTAATCGTAAACAGTTTTTCATGAATATAATAATATTTGCAGTTACTGGATAAAACAAAAGTTATGAGGAAAAAATATTAAAAATAAAGTGGCACTCTATTCTTAGTATTATTATTAGGCAATCGAAACATTCTGCGACAGCTGCGCTCTGCGATTGCTAACACGCTTGCCTAGCGCGGCAACCTATGTAGGCCTGTGTCTAGCAATGGACTTCCAATGGCTGGTATGATGATGACGACTGATTTTAAGGAAACGCTGCAGTTTCGATAAACATTGCCTCAATGGCAGCCCTACATTAGAATGTTAATAGAAAATACAAAGTTTAATTCCGCAAGCAATGCTTATTTATAAGCGGCTGCCCGTTTCGGCCCTCCTGACCCGCTGCTTTTCGCCTGTTTCACACAAATAAGATCTACCTACGTACAACTAACTGCCGTACACTATAAATTCTAATGATTTGGAATAATTATGCTATATCTATTTGCATGAATTCATTTACAAGTGACATTTATATATTTTTATTGTCAAATGAAACACGTTATATTTAACCGCTAACACATTTTTTGCCGGTAGAGTGGAACAGTACCTCCCCCTCTACCAGGTGTCTTAAAAGGCGATTAAGGTAGCAGAACCGACAGGTGGCGATATATCCATGCGAGACAGTGTAGCTCAAATGCACGGGGCGGGGATGGTCAGCAGCATACCCGTCGCTAAAGCTGCGCTCTGCGATTGCTAGCTACTACTACAGGCAAAATTCTACCTTTTCTGTGCAGGTCTAGGTCCAGCTGTAGACTTCCAATGACTGTATGATGATGACGGTGAACTTTATCTTTATTTTAACACTTGATACACGATTCTCCCTCGGCTATAAAGAGGCCAGAGCCAGATTCTTGTTGTTATTTAAGTTGGATCAGTTTTTAAAATTACCGACATTTTACAGAGTAAATCTATACAAATAAATAAATTCGATAATGTCTGTCTGTGATGTTGAAGCCATACATTGAAAGCTTGTATTACAAGTACGTTACAATAAAAAAATATAAATGTCATTTTGTTCTAACTAACTTTAACTCAATATTGGCTATTACTATTTAAAACGAATATTTCTTGTTTTAATGACGATAATTCTAGCTTGCGGTTCAATTTTTATTCAGGACAAACATTTATATGATCATTCTCATCATCATGTGTATGTTCAGTGTCTGGGTGTTATATGTGTTTTAAAATATATATTTGTAATTCCTTTATTGCCTAATGTCCGTAACACAAGTGCCTTAAGCGATTTATCTCGGCGTCAGGTCGATGTGGGAGATGTTGCGTGTTATTTATAATTTATTGACGAGGATTTATTTTTAAATATTATTGACGAGGATAACGTTGCGATGATCAGCTACATAGTTAATCGATACGACGGGCCCGATGGTGCAGGTAATCCGCAGATAATCCTATATACGCCAAGGATAGTGTTCGAGCCGCACCCAGTGCAGACATTTATGTGATGATATTTGTGATTGTATCGTCTCAGGGTGTTGAAATTCTTATTTAACTATTAAATTTGTGATTCCTCTGTTGTTTAATGTCCATACCACAAGTGCTTTAAGCGACTTAGCTCGGAGTCAGGTCAATTTATGAAATCCGGTACGAATTCATAGAAGAGGTATTTCTTTATGCACTGAAAAACTTTACTCACGTTACATTCAATTGAAATTGTAAACATAAATTTTGTATGGTTTGATCTTTCCTTTTTTTATATCAACGAAAATACATCGGACTCTACTAAAATACCTTATCAACCGCGTACGTAGAGAATCGCTATTACATTCGAAGCCACTGATCCAAAAGTTCCAGCCTTATCATTTAAATTGAAAAACTTAATTTAACACTTATTACTAGTATACAGAGAAGATCACTAAGCGAAGAAAACAAACAATAATATTGATTATAAATAAACTATAACTCTACTCTGCCTATACCTCACGTCAACCGGTACCTTCTGGTACCCGGTACCTCACGGCACCTCCCGCTGCACCTGCAGCTGAAATGCACAGGGCAGGGATGAGCAGCAGCATCCCCTTCGCGATAACTGCGCTCTGCGATTACCAACACGCTTGCCTACTTGCTTATGTCCAGCAGTGGACTTCCAATGGTTGGCATGATGATGGTGGAATTATAATTCAATTTACCATCCGCGAGTACCAGGCAATCATAGCAACCGTGGTCTCTTTATAAGCTCATCAGACAACCGACATTAACCACTTAACGAAATTTGTTAGCTAAACATTAATAACGTCTAACGAGTTCTGTACATCTGGTAATATCACTGGAACAATAGCAATGTTTACCTCGTTATATTATTTAAGAAACAATTTTAAACACGTAAATTGTGTACGCGAAATAAAATTTACAAGCTAATTAATGTTTATCATAATTACGATCAGTGCGTTATTCACTTTATTTAACAACTAGCAGCGCTATTTAACTGTTAAATTTATGGTCCGTTTATTAGTTCTAGCATGTTGTTATATAGCCTATAACGTTCCTCAACAATTGAACTATCTAAAATTTAAAGAATTTGTCATATCGAACTATCGCTTTCTGAGTTTAACGCGTTCAAACAAACATACAAACTTTTGAGCTTTATATTATTAGTATAGATTAAGGTATTTTTGATGCTTTTGTAAAATGCACTTTGTTAGAATACGGCGATCAGCAAAAAGAAGGGAAAGGTGGTGGACACGGACCGTCACATTCATATTTCTACAAACAAAATAATAACATTACCTACTCCTTTAAAATAACTTAAAATACCATTCTTAACAACGGTTGCCGAAAAGTTACCGTAACGTGGAACAAACATATAAAAAGTTAAATTTACCGCGTTTCAAAGCCGTAAAAGAGAAAATATTATAAAAAATATACCTAAATATCATACTAGTAGTACCGTATTTCCCGATTTCGTAAGGGTACGGGGATAAAATATAGCATTTGTTATCCACTGATAATGTATCTTTCCATCAGTGGAATAAATTTCAAAATCTGTTTTGAAATTTTTGAATTAATTCGTTTCAAGCGTACAAAAATGATAATCTTGTTCACGCCTGTATTAGTAAATCTAATATCGTCTATGTGACGCAGCGAGGTTAAACAGTTTTTGAGTTAAATTCTATCAAACAAACCAATATAAAATTCTGGCCCCTGAAAAACTCTGACTTCACTTAAAACTTTTTACCGACATTCGCTTGACACTGAACTCTAAACCAACATTACCTCCAAAGGCTTATAGGATTTGACGTCATTTACATATAGACTTTTAGTCCTCACGGAACACGATCAAGAATTTTGTAATGCTGAGAAATGTCTTTTTGAACGGTTTTTGACAGGCCCGATGGGACAGGTGGTAGTGATCCTATCCTATCTAATTCGCCAAGGTTCGATGCTCACTCAAGGCAAATTTTTATACGATGATATTTGTGTTTGTTCTGTGTCTAGGTGTTAAAAATATGTATTTAAGTATTTTTAAAGTATTATATTTGTGATTCTTCCGTAATCTGATGTCCATAACACAAGTGATTTAAGCGACTTGCAACGGAATCAGGTCAATGTATGAGATGTCGGCTGAATATATGTTTTTTATAAATAATTCTTCGTTTCAAGAAAGTGTGACTTTATAATCCATTTATATCTCAACTACGTATCTAGATCAAATACTAGAGCTTTCAAATCTACTAAAAACCTTGTGGTGTGCAATTCCATTGAAGTGTATGATGACTAAAGTATACCAGGGCAACAAGGAAATACAATTCTACCAGATAAGACTCCTGTTCACCTTGGGTCTTATATATTTATAGTAAAGAACAACGAGAAACAAAGCAAACACCGTGTAAGCTTAAATCTTAAAACAACCAACACGCCACGAGCTACCAGGACTGCATAAAAGCGAAGCGGGCGCGAATTGTTGCCGTCGCAAGGTACAGCCGCAGGTACACTGAGGTACGAGGGTTACAGCAGGGCTCATTAGGGCCTTATCAGGGGCGCCGCGGGCCGGGAGTTAAGTTATGCAGTGCATTAGCGTAAACGACAGAGCTCACATGCAGGCGATCAATCGCGGGTGTGTTCTGTTTATTTAGAAAGCTTTTTGCAATGTAAAAGATAGTCGATATGTAAAATAATCCACCACATATCTTAAGAATTTCTGTGTTATTTCAAAGTTACATTCAGCTATTTGAAGTCCAATGCTGGACATTGGCTTTCCCAAGTAAGGGAGAATTTGGCCCTTGAATGTCGCGCTGGGTAAGCATGTTGGCGAGGAAGCTGCTGCCCATCTCTGCCCTGCGCATTTGAGCTGCGCTGCTGCGGATGGATATACCGCCACCTGTCGGTTCTAGTGCCTTACCACACCTGGTACAGAGGGAAGTACTATTTTACTCTGCCAGTACCCCTGATGAGTTAAGATAAATTTAAATTAGGCCTACATTATACTAGACTGCCGGCATCAGACGGGTCTTAAAGCCAAGTTGAACACAGGTTACACACAGGTTGTATATAGGTATAATATACAGAAGTACATACATAAAACAGAGTATATATGTAACTCTTTATTACTTCAACACCTATCAATCTTAGAACCTCTATTATCTTTCACTTGTGTGTTTTACTACTTCATCAATATAAAAATAATACAATCTATCAACGACATTCGAAGTATTCTCTTTGATTTACCCTGTTGATAAAAAGGATTATAGGCTATTTGATAACACATCTAGGGATGAAACAATGGAACACTAATGATGAATTCACCTAACATCACATTAACCTGATCCCGAAAAAAATCACTTAAATAATTAAAATAAAGAGGTAAACACAGAATAAAGGAATCACTGAAATAATACTTAAAGACATCCAAACACAAACATACGTCATACACATATATGTCCTAGGTGAGGATAAGCCGTGAGGTACCGGCAGAGTAGAATATTACCTCTCCCTGTACCAGGAACCGTATGAGGTAACTAAGGTATTGCCAACACGCATGCCCAGCGCGGCAATTATGGGTAAACTCCTTCTTTCTTGGAGAGGCCTATGTGTAGCAGTCGACTCCCAATGGCTGATATGATGATATGGGGATCGAACTCACGACTCTCAGCGCTCTGTATAGGAACATTACCGAATGCGCATTTGGTACCGTCAGGTGCCTTATTACAAATGCCAAAATTACGAGAAACATTTAGCTAAATTAGTATGCATTCACCGGTACGAACTTTCAAGTCCGCATTATTGGCAGGGCCAAAACAAATTATTTGTTGCTTTAAATGAATCGAGAACGCGGCCGAATCTCATTTGGCCCGCGTCGTACGCTTTTAGCCGTATCGGCGGTATTCGGCGAGTTCAAACGCGCCGGCGGGGCCTGTCATAAACACCGAGTATCGATTACCAGGGTCGTCGCTCAGGGATGTTACAATGTTAACTTCGTCCAGAACACTGGAACACACTGGCAACATTTTAACCTTGACGATGAACGCTCCCGGCACTTGAAATATATCTAATCTTTATATACATATATACTGGCAGGTACCCGCGGTTTCTACCGCGTTAACTTTTTAAACATTAATTCTAGCTTTGCACGCCCCTTTTACCCTCTTAAGGTGGCGATTTTCGAAATAATATTTCACAGGTGTTTCATCAATTTTAATGAAGAACTTTAATACGCAATTTCATTCGATAACCTTTAAAACCAACAAAGATTCATGCTAACTTAGCACCCCTGTTTTTAATCCTTATAGTTTAGGCCTCACATTGATATGTCAGTCAGTTAGTCAGGTTTTCCATTAAAATATATATATATAGATATAAGAAATATATACATTTGTCATAGGTACATATCTCGACATATAAATATATGTCAAGATAGGATGTATATTTTCGTTCGCCTAATTTCGGTATTCGGTAAATTCGGTAATCGCGTTCCTTTGTTTATTAACAACCAGCTGTGCCCGCGACTTCGTCCGCGTGCAGTGGTTTCTTCGGGCAACATACCTTTTTACTTTAACTTATATAAACTTTGAATGTTATAACTATTTATATATACAAATCAATAGCCTAAATAATAAGTTTTAAGCTTGTAGCTCTAACAATAGCGATACTTCC
Organism: Heortia vitessoides; assembly: GCA_020976665.1. NCBI lineage: Eukaryota > Metazoa > Arthropoda > Insecta > Lepidoptera > Crambidae > Heortia > Heortia vitessoides. Next base: position 939,412 of record JACJUM010002279.1, on the reverse strand, counting down.
ATACAACTTTTCATCCCCCCTTCCGACCCTTTACAACTCTTATGTCGAATAAAAAAGTAGCTTATGTCCTTTCTGAGGCTTTAGACTATCTGTGTACCCAATTTCATTTAAATCGGTTCAGTAGTTAGGAGTTACTTTCTGATTTATAATATTAGTAAGAATATTTTAATTTAAGATGGTATTGATATACAAAAATCTATCTAAAACATTCAAGTTAGGTAGGTTATATAAAACCTACTCAGCTTACCAACCATACCCGAATACCCACTGCGGACAGTACTCGCCACTTATCGATGCAATTTTGAAAAGTTCATAAATTTATTGCAAATGTCCGCGTATCTGGTGAATGGTATTTCTCCAGCGACACCGTCCAGATAAGCTAATGGTCTGTTACGATAGCCCTTATTGTCCAGGCGGTTGAGTGCAATCTCTTTATTTACCAGACTAGGGTTGTTAATCCCATTCGAAACTGTTACATTTGGTTTCAGCTAAGAAATTATAAAGTCGAGTAAAGATAAAAATTACAATATTTATTAGTATTGCCATTTACTTTTTATAGCATATTTTACTTTACCAAATTACAATTGCATTTACATGGACAGGCCAGATAGCGCAGATGCTAGTAATCCTGTCCTTTGCGCCAAAGGTCGTGGGATCGATCCCACCCAGGACAAATATAAATATATATATATATATATATATATATATATTTATATAAGTGTATGTGTGTATTTAAATATTTGTTATGTCTCTCTCTCTCTCTCTCTATCATTATGGATTAACATATATATTTGCGATCTCGATTGCAAAAAGCTTATGTAGCTGAATAACTGTACGTTACTGAAAACCAGGTGGTTTTCAGTAACTGTTGTTTGGTAGTACACATTGGTAGTATACATAAAAGAATATAAATTTATTAATGAAATCAGAAGTTTCGTACGTACGTTTTCATCCAGATATACACACCTCAAAAACAAAGTTTCGTGTGGCGTTGTGGCGTTACATGTTTTATGACGTCACTTCCCATGTCACCCCTCTCCCTCTCACCGAGAACTTCACAACTTTATAGCATTGTCAGTAAAATATAGTTAAAAATACCTTCCTGGTACAGATTGGCGGTTATTTAGTATTAGTACAGTACATATGTAGCTGTTTATTGATATTACAAACGGACACTTTAATTTTATTTATATGTATACCATGTGTCGTAAGAGGCGAAAAAACTTCCAGAACCAAAAGATAGCGGTATATTAATCCGAAACAGTGTAGCTTAATTGGCAGAGCGGGGATGGGCAGCAGCATTCTCGTCGCAAAAACTGCGCTCTGCGTTTGCCAACACGCCTGCCCAGCGCGGCGAATATAGGCCCAAGAAAGGGAGTCTTGGGGACGTCTATGTCCAGCAGTGGACTTCAAATCGCTGGTATGGTGACGATGATGATAGATAGATAGTACAAATATTTCTCGGCCGTCGAACAATTATATAGGAACAACATTAATATCCCATTAGACAAAGCCATGAAGCCCACAGCGAGAGCGCGGACACTTGCCGCGGGCTACAATAGCCGCCCAGCGCTTTGTTTGCTCAGGCGGCCAGCCATTATTAATTGTTCCTTTATTTGCCGTGTTTTACGACTGTGACTGGTCCCGGAGATATGTGCGATACATCTCCCCGGTCGGAATGCTGTCCTGGTACCGAGGTACAGGCTTCATTTAAAAGCTTATAAAAGACGGCTTCATAAAAGACGAGAGGGGGGAACCTGAATTTCTAGACAAATATACTTGTTTTTTTTTTCATATATATGCAACGAAATATATTTGTTAAATTTGTATATGCGCGCGCACCGTTAGCGTGTCGCGTCAATCGAGCTTTCATTGTCAAAGACAAATATGTTCTGTTCATAAAATGTTATTATAATTTTCTTTTAGTTAAATTAATTAATATTAAGTTGAATCGAATGATAATTATAAACTTTAAATGTCGTTTCTCTATTTACAGAAAAACAAATGGGAGTTTTATTTTGCTTCTGAGATTGAATTACAATTAATTGTCTTATATATTTTGTATATATATAACCAAATTGGCAATACTTGTGTATCGCATGATTAATAAGCTTATACACTATCAAGACTTCAGAGTATAATATAATATTATCAATTATAGAACAAAGAAAATCATTAGTGGTATTTGGCGGTAGAAATCGCTGAACATTAGGCACAATACATCTCTCGGTTGAATACTGTCCTAGTACCAAGGTATAGACTATATGTAATTTCAAGGATGTAAGAGTTTAAGGCGGCCTTATGGTCATGGTTCCTAATTGACCGGAATATCTAGTGTAAAATGCATACTATATGTCGTCATCTCGATCGCTTTTAGTCGTAATCGCTTTTAGGGTAGCATAAACAAGTAGTACAAACACTGTTGTATGGCGGTAGAATTAAACGAAAATAAGGTACCCAATGCCGATTTTAATCGGTATATACTTCTAATCTAATCATGTTATATTTAATGAGACTAGGCAAATAAAAAAATATTCATGCTTGAAAATTCTTTAGTGTCCCTTTTATGAGATCAAATTCACTATAACATAGTGTCAAAGTTCTTTTAACTCTTGTGTGTATCACATACAAGAAAAAAGATACACATATTAATACACATTCACATACGAGAGGAAAGAAAGCGCCTTTCAGTACAGACATCGAAGACCGATTTTTTAAATACACTTTCTTAAGTTTATTTTTGTTTGAAAATAGTTAATAAGGGCAATGAAGTCTCCAAATTTTATATTAAATTATACTTATATATTTAATAGGAAATTTCAATAACCAGATAATTTTATACAATTAAAATTGTGAAAAAATTATCTCTGACATACTGTTGGGCATAACGCGTTTCTTACAAACAAAAAAATACCAATTCCATCAAAACTTAACATATACGTCACACCAAGTGTACCCTACACAAGAGCAAATGGACATCTAACAATTTATTTATAACGTACAAAAACAAACTTTCCACCAAAATCGCGCACTCCTTTCGCAACAATTCCCACAAGCGCAAAACCGAGTCAACGACCCCGGCCGGCCATCAAGGGCCATCACTCTGTTTATTTTTCAATTCGGCCATGAGTTAGGGCTGCCACACACGGCGGCGACAGATTACCGGCCCGCCCCGCCCCCGCCCGCGGCTGCCCCTTAATTGCCCGACCTACAATTATAAGATTAGTGCTGTTACCGATACAACTTGTTATTAATAATAGATTTTAATTGTTGCCTGTTGATTGTTGGTTGTGGATTGTAAACAGAGAGTGGCCAACGCTTGAGGTATGCGATATTATTTGTTAAGAGGGTTGGGAAATGTGTCTTTTTTATGTAAGAAACAGAGTGAGTATTCTATTTAATAAGAAGAAAATGATTGAGTCATGCAAAATAAAGTAAACGATAAACAAGATTGTTAAAATTTTGTATAATATCTAAACACGAAAAACAAATTAATTACTACTAATCTGGGCAGAAATTGAGTATAATTTTAAGCAGAAAAAAATGCCAAAAAATCAATCAGTTTGACTATGAATTGATTAATTTCAAATACAGTTTCCGAGCACTGGCAACCCTACAAACGAGAAGAGCCGTCGCGAGAGGCGTCGAGAACCTACAATTAGGCGCGACCCAAAACGACCAAACCATCCTCTGCTAATATGCACTTCGCCAACTAGTTATACCACCACAAACTTAATCACCACCCCGGCCACGGGAAACTCGCCTGTACCGCACGGAAATAAAGTCCAATAGGATAACATTGCCAATTTGGTACTAAATTACTACTATGAACTTTTACAAAGTTATTTATTCAGCTGAGTGAAAGCAAATCCCTTTTACGACAACACAGTAAGGCTATAAAGCATGTATAGGGTTATTTTGTACGAGGATGTATGGGAAAATTGTTGTTTATTGTTTATTGGCACAACCGATCTCGGTTGAGTTATGTTTAAGTGAATTCACTGGAAAGTGGGGGGAAAATTGATTTTTTGAAAGGTAGCAAACTTCATCACTTACAAAATTTATTACAAAGTCGATGAATTTGGTAAGGTTCCAATAAAATTACTAGGCATTTTAAGCACTGGAATACCATACACATTGTTTCCTGTGATATCACACCGTAAGATTAAATAGTTAACTGAAAAGACACCTCTATCGTTCCCCAAACGCCTGGTCAAAGATAGACCATTCCTGCAAGCTACAGCAGAAGCAATCCTGCCACGACTTAATAAGCGATTCGAAAAACTATCAGTTATTTATGTGATGGATTTCTTAATTATCGTGTAGTTGGTAAGTGTAATAAAATAACGAAGAACCTTGTAAAACGGTTAACAAACATGAGTAATTTCACAGGTAATCATCGTCGGAGCACCAGGACCACACAAGACGGTAGGCGGTGGTTTCCACTATTCCCATAAGGTAAGGCGAGGTTGTGCAAACGCATCTCGCCGCCAGCTCTGTAGCCCTAGTACTGTTTGATCGACCACTTAATTGAAAATCACTTAATCAAGCAACTAGTACCCTTTTTATATATTTTAAAACAGAAAAAGTTGAATAAAAACATAAAAAGAAAGGAATGTTCAGATGGTTTGGACATGTAGAAAGGATGGATGAAAGTAGAATGACTGAACAAATATATAGAGCGGAAATTAATGGAAGATTTGGTATAGGAAGGACGACCTAGGCAAACATATCTTAATCAGATAGAAGGGGAATTAAAGAAGAGTCAGGTCAGAAGTACCAAGAATAAACGAGCGCGAACTAATGCAAGTAAGCAAGAGAGGTATCGTAATATCGTAACAATTGGAGAACCAGTTTCTGCCTACCACAGACGTGATGAAAAAACTTACGTACAAAAGTGTACCAAACTAGTATACTCATAACAATGTAATTTTCTAATCAGTCTCAGATTGAAGCAGTTCACGCTAATACCTTTACGCTGCTAATAAAAACTCTTTAATTTTAACTATGAAGTGGCCCAATTCAATTTTGGGTCATTTAAGTAATTTACTATAAGACCAATCTGTATCCCTTAAACATTGTTAGCAAATTTTTTTTATTGGCATTTAAAACATCTTCACGTCATAAAATCTATATAAAACCAAAGTCTGCCGGCGGTCGGGAGTCTACCAAGGAGTAATCATTTTTGCGATGCGAGGGCTGGCACGATAATTTTGATTATAGTTATTATACACAGGGTTGGCAACGAGTGATGGGTTAGAGAACGCACTATAGTTGAACCCTTATTGAACCGATCTATAGTTTAACTCAGCAAAATATGTTATATTTTACTTAAACTACAGTTTTTTTTTCGAAGAAAATACATATATTTTGCTCCAAGACAAAACAAACATACATAAAGCTGTATAGGTGGTCTTAGTTCGAAATATTAGTGCGAAAATATTTTTAGTGCCCATTCAAAAGCTAATTAAGTAACTTTTCATGTAGGTATCCCCATGTCTTAAATCTTTTTGAGAATCAAAATAGCAATAAAATATCCTGCCAAAAGCCACTTATCCAAAGCCGTAACTCGTGGCCACACAAAAGCGCGCGCTTTCCGCAAGATGGCGGAATGCGTGTGAGTGACAAAATTATAGGTTCTGAAACGGACAATCACTTAGTTAAAGCGGTCGTATGTTTGTTTAAATTGCATTAAAGAGCATATGTGTCTCTTATTACTAAATATTTGTCTTACTAAATATACAAATACTTTGCTAAAAGAGATATTAAATAACATTGCTTACCGACTGTTTCGTTTGGCTGTATTGTAATGAAACTTACCTGAAAAAATAAGACATACCGTTAGTCATCGACTCAATAAATACTTATTATAAAAATTATACATACAAAGTTTCGGATGAATATTTGTTACTCTATCAGGATGGTCGGAAAAATGAATATACATGAGATTTGGCACAGATCTAGTATAAGATGTAGATTTCCACTTATAAGTAAGTAAAAAATACATAATTTCGTTAAATAAAAAAACTACCTTTCCCATTTAACAAATTAAACCTTATTATTATTAGTGTAAACACAACAACAGCCATGATACTTTATTGGATACCTGCTCATTGAGTCGAGTTATAAGCAGAAAAAAAAGCTAAAACACAGACACGTGTTAGCCATCAATTAAAATCAAATTAACTATTTACCCGTCAAAAGCAATATCCACTGTTACAACTACGATCGACACTTTATCTAAAACCATGTTTGAATAGCTACGGATAGAGTTGAAAGTCGTTTGACCGTACCATGTTATAAAGATGAGTGCGCAGGAGTTTAAATTGTGCGGGACAGAGCACTTCTATGCGTTATTGTTTTTTAATGGCCGTTCCCGCCTCCCGAGCCTTACCCATCCATCATACCTTGATCACGTATTTTTTGTTTTGCCCGGCGCTGATAAAAAGCAGTCGTGTGCCCCGCGGCGTCGCTTGGCATTTGGTTTTGGAGCTAAATATGAATTAATAAAGGCCTATAGCAGGGTTAATGCCCGGTGTCGTTGTTTAGAAAGTGTTTATTTGTTTTCTGAGTTTCTAAGGTATTATTTATATGTTATATTCCTATTCGTTTTGTTTTATAAAATGCCTCGGTAGGTACATTGTATATAAAATAACAATTGCTATAAAAGCTTCTGTTAAAAAAATCGGATTCATTGTGCAGCCTTGTGGTACGCCTTAAGCGACATAAATGTTATTAAACTTTACGATTAACTTGCTCGTATGTTTTTGCTATACATAATTGTGACACGCTTCGTTATATTCCTCGTATATGTTGTGTTTGTAAAAAACAATTATTTAGAATTCAATATAATGGCACTGAGGAAAATAAGGAACACTGAAAAAAAATCATAGATATAGTACTATTCAGCGAATTTGACAAAAGTTGTCCCTTAGGTAAGTATTTACTATTCCATTTGAATTATTCATGCCGTCAATTTCACCAACTGTCTAAAATAGGCTATTATCAAAAAGCCGAAAAGTGATCTACACCAAAACGCATCGGGCGTTTCGCCATAAATTGTTCAGCTCGCATAATTAAATAAACGTCCCTTCCAATTATATTAGTGGCGGTATATGTTTCATCGTTTCTGTCCGAGCGTTATCTGTCGACGTCATCGTTGCGTCAAGTTTTGTCATCCCACCTGTCGTCGCCAGCATGATGCATCAGTTTTAAGTATTATTATTGTCAACGCGTGCACGACACTGATCTTTAAAGCATTCGTTTTCATAGACACAAAACATTGTATCTACCGATCTACTTTGACTTTTCAAAATATATCCATTCTCGTTCCTTATAAGCAAATAAAAAACATTTGTTTTCTTGGTATAGCTATTTCACAAAAGAAACTGATAAAATCAAAAAGTACGTTTAAATGTTAATTTAATTACATGCACGTCCGTAGGTACATCTGGTAAAATATTCTCTTTGGTTCCACCATATGTAAATGTATTCGTTCCAACTAATGAGGCATATCTTAATGAGGGTTATATAGATAGATTTTCAGGTTTTTCTATATGGCACGTGCCAGGTGAAGATAATTAGTAGAAAACTGTGCGTCTGTATTTTTATCGAACGGGAACCGGTGGGGAGATAAGGAAACATCATCAGAAACTTTTTTTAATAGAATCAAGTAACAGAATTACTGATGTTCTAACATTTGTCGGTTACATAGGCATTTATTAGTTTGTATTACTTGTATCAGAAGTAAATTGTGACTAACCGTATTATTTAGAAATGCATATCAACAAAAAATAATAAAGTATGTAAATAAGTACATACAAGAACCTAAAAGCAGGTATACTGGCAAACTCATAAACGAAGTGTAAAGATCATAGAATAGTGTCTCTAACGCGATATTATTAGGTTAAATTGGTTTTAGTTTGGTTCAAATAACTAATAATTAAAAACAACCAATACGATTATAACAAACAATAGGAAGGCCACAGCTCAACCCTTTCTAATTAGAGCGTAATCGAAAACCGATCAATCTACCGACCAAACAGTTCGCGACATGTGCACCAATCAAGAAATGTATCAGAACATGAAACAGCGCAGGGGATGGTCGGGGCGCCACAGCGCCATCTGTCGGGGCACCTGTAGTAAAACGACGTGATAAGCCTTTAATGCATTCTTCGGGTTTGTATAACGAGCCACATTTATCAGCACTGTTGGCACTGTCATCGTTTACTTCGCAAGGGGGACTTTATCAAATGCTACATTATTATCAGTTTTTTTTTTGCTTTTTAAACAATTACATAGTGACGGAATGTACCCATTAGCGATAAACTGAAACGTTGATATTTATTTTATTACCATTAGCAACTATATTTAGTATTTCTCGATTGCGAAGTCGAGTGCTCAAGAACAGAATTATTGTAGTTCTTGAGTATATCATTCGTTAAATCATTAGCTAAGAGATTAAAATTTGTTGGTAAAAGTAATATGCTAAAATAATTTCGACAATTATTATCGCTTGTTTCATAAGTTTAGTATATTCAAAAAGGTAAACTCACCATCATTAACTCCCCCAAAAGATATAAAGAATAAAATAGTTGTATGAGTACAAAAATCTGACGTATAGGATTCCATTTTGCATGCTTTGCAATGCTAGATGTCTATTATGTCTATCCCAGAGGCTGAAAACGTACGCGATCTGATTGCGGGGGAGATAACACCTGTCAATCAAACGGACAGTCAACCTGGATCCCTTAGGGATGCACACTGGGCCCGACAGTATTAAACATAAAAAATACAACCGCTAACGAGATACCAGAGAGTTTTATGACAGTTGTATAGTGGCCATAAAAATGGCGCCTGTAGTGGTTTTATTGAAGCAAGCGAACGATCGACGAATGACTGAACAACTGAGAGTTATGACCAATTACCAAATATCAATTAGTACTGTTGATATATTGGACGGATCGTAAATTTGTTTTCAATTTGCGGAGAACCGAGAGAATCGTGAAGGAGCCATGAAACTCGCGCCTGTAAATTATCCCATGAGAATTTCGCTATTAAAAAGTCCGATGGATGAAGAAGACTTAGAGATGACATTCATTTGAATTTTGCTATTATAACAAAATTAACTTAAATTCAAAACTAATTTGCTTATTGAAGATAATTGTATAGACGCAGTTATTAATGACCCCTAATTAAACTCCAAATTTAACTAGTACAATTCATGGCATGGCATGGCTACTCTAGGATAGTACCTCCCTTTGTACCAGGTGTCGTAAGAGACGACTAAGGTACTAGAATCGATAGATGGCGGTATATTCATCCGAAACTGTGTAGCTTAAACGCACAGGTTAGGATGGGCAGCAGCATCCCCGTCACGAAAGCTGCACTCTGCGATTTATTTTGAAGACCGTAATCGTAACACGTGCCTTAAGCAGCTTAAGCAGCCTTTTAACCTCATTGAGGCACCATTCATAATTTCAAATAGGTACTGAGTATTGATATATAATTAATTAGACTAGCTTTCCGCTCGCAGCTTCGCCCGCGTGGAATTCCGTTATATTGCGGTATAAAGCACAACTATAAGGAAACTTCTTATTCGCAAGAAAAATTTAGGAGCGCCATGTAATGCTGCCTACGATTAGTTGTTAAACCAGAACTGAATGGTACACTATATTATGTGTTTTCCATTGTGGAGCAAAATCATGCAGATTTTGGCCACTGGAAACCCGGAAACACGCTATAGAGCTGAACGTGCGAAAAACAATGTTTTTCCAAGTGTACTCCAGAAACCCTTAGAGTTTGGCCTTGTGCTGTATTAATGGTCATTGCAAATAAAACTCTTATAGGAAATTGTAGTCTTTTAAATTGAAATGGGAGGTCAGTTGGAATAATCGGAATCTGAGGAATGGGTACACTTTCACCCTTTGCTGTGCCAGTTAAAATAGTGGCTGTAATAATGTTCCGCCCAAGCTAAGTGACACGCTAACTTCTTTAAAATAATTATACAAAAGAAAATATGGTAGCTTATGTTGGTAGCTTATGATTACAAGGATTGGTCACTCGAGAGAGACAAAATGCCCGACCGATGGATAATTTGAGACCATTTTAAGATCATCTTCCAATTGACTGATAAACTTTGACAGCACACTGCGACAAAAATCATCAAACTTGAAGCGAGCACTGCCAAACTGTAAGTATTTCCAATCAAACCAAATCACAGTGAAGCCAGCCGACTACATACGGTCGCTTTATTTGGCCAGCATTAAGGAGCGTGGCGTGCCCGCGGTGATTGACGGCGGGCCGGCGCGCGCGCATCGCTTTACATATAAATTACCAATTAAAACCGCCGCCGTACAGAATTCAGACTTGCAGAGGTGGCCGTGTACCATTTTTATTAAACGACACTAAGTACTCAAAAAATTTCCTTGTACTCCTTAAAATATAGTTTGATGACAATGACAGATGTCCAGGCGGGTTATTTATATTGGCATAATGCATCCTAATTATTTCCTGAAATTTCACTCATCTATATATGTCAAAGAATAACCTGTTTGATTGACTGACTAACTGACATATTAACGCAGGGCCTAAACTATAGGGGATGAAAACTACAAACTTAGCACAAGAGTTCCTTTTATAACAAAACGGAGCACTAAGAATATTATATATAACTATTATTATATACATAAATGTATTATAAAAGTGTTCAGCTAAAGTTGGCTTGCGAACGAATCAAGATATTATTTTATTACTCGTCAAGGTATCAATTACCCACATTAAAAGTATTCTGATACAGGATTTGTTACCTGATACCTTCAACTTATTTTTAGACTTAATTACTGAACTAAAAGTGTGGATAAATCAATTAATCGAACAAGAGTTCATTTAGCAGATCGTATTGATACATAAGTTAATTAATTACAGGTACATTCATTCATTATCATCACCACCATACCAACCATTGGAAGTCTAATGCTGGACTTAAAAGCCTCTCCATTTCAGCTGCAATACTTCGGATGGATATACCGCCATCTGTCGGTTCTGGTACCTACGTCGCTTCTTACGACATCTGGTGCAGTGGGAGGTACTATTCTATTCTGCCGGTATATACGGTGCATCTATTAGGGATCGGAAAATGTCAAGTACGTCATACGCCCGATGGCGAAAGTGGTAATGATCCTGTCTTGTGCGTCAATGGACAAATATTTATATGATGATATTTATGTTTGTTCTGTGTTTGGGTGTTAAATATATGTATTTAAGTAGTGTATTTGTGATTCCTCTACTGTCTGATGTCTGTAACACAAGTTCTTGAAGCGACTTATCTCGGAATCAGGACAATATATGAGATATTGTGGGAATTTATTTATTTATACTAATACTCTTCCTGCGTTCCTGCGAACTTTCATACTAACTTTGTACCCCCTCCCCCCTTACGGGATGATAGAAGGCTACATATTTTGTGGTAACAAATTTATATTAACATTTACGAAAAAATTTTTTGTACGTTTGTAACACGTAAACTCAAAAACTACTGGACGGATTCCAAAAACCTTTTCACTAATAGAAAGATACATTATCAACAAATAACATACGTTATATTTTATTTTTTATTTACATGTTTTCAGCAACGGGAACGCGGGCTATACCGCATCACCCTGAAGTCAACAACAAATCATAACAGATTTCCCAGCACAATAACAAACAGACATCTTATCAAAACCATTTAGTTAAAACACCACTTTTAACCTAGAGTTGAACGGATGAGATAATTTAACGTCCGAAACCGCTCTATTCGTTCTAAGGCCATGGTATCTTTAACGGTAGCTACTTTTAATAATGAGTAATGAGATATACAGAGCCAGGATAACTAGCACCGTAATAGGTGGCCGAGACGCAGCCGGCTCCCGGGGTACTGCCACTTCAAACGTTAAGTGCCCACCTCATTAAAACATATGATTGATTTCTTAGCGAAACTAATCCGATAGTTGCTACTGGCATCCCAATAATTACACTTAATATAAATCGAGCGATGATTAGAAGAGCAAGCTTTGCCTGTCTTCTGTTCATGTCCAATTATTTTTTATAGGTTTGGAAAGTTTTCATTGTTCATATAATGGCTGCCTCACGAGAGATGAGTCCTTGCGTACCCGCAGAAGTCTTACACCGCTCGAACGTAATCTACGTTTTTTATTATCATTTCATCGGAACAAGGGCATAGCTGACAACTTAATACTATTATTTAAGTCAAAATCAAATATATCTTAGTATCATAGGCACTTTTAAGTCGTCAAGAAAAAAACTAAAACGTCTCTGAATATGCATGAGCAACATGACAATTTCACACAAATGGCCGATGTCCCTGATAACCTTATGGTGTTAAAAGAGTCATTTAAACAAATAGGTCATTGATCATCCTATTTTATAAATGTATTTATATTGATTTTAATACTAGTCTGCCGGCACTAGACGGGTCTTATAACTAAGTTTACAGCGGGTTCATTACACGAGCCACCAGAGAAAAATCTGCAAGAAAAACTGATGGTGAAATGGGTTTTAATAACACCTAATGGTAGATATGTAGTGGTAGGGCGGGCCCGATGGCGCAGATGGTAGTGATCTTATCTTGTGCGGCAGGAGTTGTGGGTTCTTCTGCCACTCAGAGCAAATATTTATATGATGATATTTGTATTTGTTCTGTGTCAGGGTGTTGAATATATGTATTTAAGAAGTATATTTCTGTTGTCGGGCGTCCGTAACACAAGTGCTGTTCGCGACTTATCAGGTCAATGTATAAGATGTTGTGGTAATTTATTATTATTTATTAAAGGAACCCATAGCAGTGCCGGCGCCAATAAAATGTTGTTATGAAGACATTTGTATTAAAGACAAGTTTAGTTTTGTTTCACATAGAATGGACTGTAGAGCATCAGGCGCACATTTTCAGAACGATACATAAAGATTTTCCATCTTCTACCATTTTTTTTGTATTACACCAGGTCGACAAACAAGCACACATTCCGCGTCAAAGTAAAATATCACTAACGCTTTGCTAACTCTGTAAATTAATGATAATATGCCATATAACCCAATAAATTCAAGCCGTGAGGTACCGACAGAGTAGAATAGCACCTCCCACTTTACCAGGTGTCGTAAGAGGTGACTAAGGTACCAAAACCGACAAATAGCGGTATATCCATCCGGAACAGTACAGCTTAAATGCACATGGTCTGGATGGGCAGCAGCGCTCTGCGATTGCCAACACGATTGCTTAGCGCGGTAACTATGGCCAAAAAACCTCCTTTCTTGGGGAGGCCTATGTCCAGCAGTGGGCTTTCAATGGCTCGTATGATGACCCAATAAATACACAACCTCTCTCACCCTTCACACCGTAACACAACAATGTGAACACTGCTATTTGGCATTCAATATAATAATACTTCAGCAATATTCATAGCATATATCGGTTGGAAGATACGGTTCTCATCTATAATTTACATATCTCATTCGTGTTTGCGAGATGATGCAACGCACGTAGTTAAATCAAAACAGATGCTTGAGAAAATTACACTGCTTCACATTTAATAGAATCGGAATACACTTCCGAAGGCTGTAAATAGATAATATTTACAACCAGAAACGCATAACCTGCAGCGTTGCATTACCTGTCACCTATCACTTCCTCAGAGCCAGTGCAAATCTTTCACTCAGCGGCACCGGGCAATCATAGCTTGACAGAAGGTATGCTTAGCGAGACAAACCAGGCGGCCACCCGCCGCGCGGGCCTCGCGGCGAGCACGCGCTCCGCAAATTTACCCGTGTACTCGGCAAAGTGCCCCCACAATGTACAGGTTGCGCAACGGTACCTCCTGCGATGGCATGTCAGCCTGGTAGTTGCTTCCCGACCGATTGGATTGATTTGATTTAAATAAAACACCAACCGTGCAATATAATCTCTTCAAGTTCACAATCATAATATAAATGCAATTGTAAAGATCAATGAAATTTGAATAACCAGGGTGTGGTACCTTCACCACCGTGTCGTACTGGTAAAGTAGAATAGTACTTCAAGGGGAACCAGGTGTTGTAAGAGGCGACTAAGGTCCCGACAGAAAATATAAAATCTTTAACGGACTATATATGTAGGTATTAGATTGATCGCCGGTGGGATTTTTATGTCCAGCAGTGGACATCCAATGGCTGGTATAAAGGACCGGGGCACATGTCGTATAATTGGATTCACTTTATTACAATCGCGAATTGCCATCGGAATACCAATCGCCTGATTCATTAAGCCAATACTGTAGACAGTGTTTGTCAAAGCGATTCTCACGGGCCAACAAAAACAGTTCCCATAGTTTTACCGTATTAAAAACGCATAAAAATGCCGTATTCCAAGTAAAAGCTTTCCTATTGCCAAGCTAGTTTCCAGGAACATTTAGCATAACTCGACTCACACAATGTTTCTTATCACGTACCGAATGACTTCATTCTGATATTGCACCATTAATATCGCCCATTGTCTTCACGCGCGTACGTGTTCGAATTTCGGCGCCTTCTCTTATAAATATTTCACTAATTCTTTAAATAATTGGTATTCTGGGCGTGTTGTAAAATTATTTTGGTATGTACTTTAATGTTTCGAGTCGTCCTTTTCACGGGCACAATCCAATCCAATCATCGTATCAACAAAATTGGAAGTCCACTGCCGGATATATGCCTCCCCAACAAAGAGGGAATTTTGCCCATAAATGCTATTACCCACCCCCACTTTGTATATTTGAGCTACACTAGTTTGGATGGATATACCGCCATCTATCGGTTTAGATACCCAAGTCGCTTCTTACGACATCTACTACAGGGAAAGTAGAATTCTTCTTAACCGGTACAGCAATCAATCCAATGACCTACACATATAGTCCTTTACAGATTTTATATTTGCAATGTTTCATTATACCGCGGGGTACCAGAGTAGAACAGTACTTCCCCTTGTACCAGGTGTAGAAAGAGGCGACTGTACCAGAACCGACAGATGGCAACATATCTATCCGAACAATTTTATTTAATTACATTATCGAGTTACTGTTTACAGTAATTGAAACGTTTTGCAGGAAAATTGCGTACTAGTTTTTGCCTGGATCAAATAGATGCTGGATCAACCAGAGGTTGTTGAAATTTCAAAGTTAACTGTGCTAACAGGGCGACATTCGAGGGACATTATAAAGCACATGAATCACAAATATAATAACTAAATACATATTTTTAAAACCCAGACACGGGACGAACACAAAATAAGTAGCATAGAGAAAAAAATTAGAAGAAAAGAAAATAAACGAAAAATGGAAAAAGGCGGAGAAAGTGAAATAAGACTTATATGAGAAGATGCATAAGCTTCAATATACTAAAGGGATCCGAAGTATGTAGACCCCCAGCGCGATTCTAGTCAGATCGTCTGTCCACCAAGTGGGTGGACCTCCTACGACGCGCTTGCCGGTGAGATGTAATGATTGCGTCTTGTTACACTCCATTCATTTTGTATCAAATAATTTTAGTATTGGTTCTCAGCAACATTTATATATGAACGTATTCAAACCGACGAATATAAGACGGTTGTTTATCAAAAAATCCTCATTACAGCCATGGATACAGGAAGTCCACTGCTGGACATAGTTCTCCCCGAGAAAGGGAGAATTTTGCCCATAATGGCCGCGCATCTGTCGGTTCTGGTACCTCAGTCCCCTCACACGATGTTTTATTTCAAACAATACCGTCGGTTTCTGACAGATTGCGCTAATAGTTTTTAAGATTGTCGAAGATATTGTCATAACATCGAACAAAGTGAAGCAAAAAGGTACATAGTTAAATAAACCGGGCTTAAAAAATATAGTTTATTTAAACAAAGATTATGCCATGACAACGCAAATTATTTTTTGTATTTTTTCTGTGTCTAGGTGTTAAATACACATTTAAGTATTAATTTGTGCTTCCTCTCTTGTGAAGCATAAGCACTTGAAGCGCCTTATCTCAAAGTCAGATCAATGTATGAAATGTTGCGCGTATTATTATAGTATAAATAATAATTATTATAATAATAATAAAGTCCCACAACATCTCATACATTGACCTGACTCCGTGGTAAGTCGCTTAAAGCACTTGTGTTACGAATGCCAGACAACAGAGTAATCACAAATATACTACTTAAATACATATATTTTACACCCATACACAGAGCAAACACAAATATCATCATATAAATATTTGCTCTGGGTGGGAATCGAACCCACGACCCCTGGTGCACAAGACAGGATCACTACCATCTGCGCCATCGGACCCGTCAAAAATTATACAAATGTACAACTACAATTTATTAAATATTATGTTCGGGCCGAGAGGGGGACACGAACATCACGGCACGGCTAGAAGTTCTCCATAACACGCCGCGGTCCCACGCGAGCGGAGCCGCGAGCGACGCGCTAGCCTCCAATAAAACACGATGAATGTATCACGCGTGTCCCGAGTTCCAAGTTCCGTGATAGTTCGTACATATGTAACGATAAACGCGGTAAGTTTTCTCGTGTGTAGAACGAATGAAGCCAAGTTTTTTGCGTGGATGGATTCTTGACACGCGAGCCGCCGGTCGGCTGTTGAGGTTTTATTATGTGATGCCTTTGTTAGCCAAATGTCAAGGCCGCCAATCGATAAAGGACACTCACTTGTAAAAACGCTCATCAAACGTTTTTGACGTTTACATCATCAATACACGTTTTGTCAGTGTATCTTAAAGTCCAATGATGGTTATGTAGCCTCCTCCCGAATATCCTCTCGAATAAAGAGGGGATTTCACGCATTTTTGCCGCGCTGAGCAGACATGGTGGTGGCGCAAGGCGTAGCTCCGTGACAAGAAAGCTGCTGCCCATCCGAGGATATACCGCCTCCCGATGGTTTTGGTACATTAGTCGCCTCTTATAACACGTGGTACCGGGGCACTACTCTGCCGATAACCCGCAACACAACATGAAGTGTCAGCTTAGTTCCATTCAAAACGGTTTTATTTTTTACTTAATCTAAATAATCTGTAAGTTACCTAGCACTAATATCTCTAATCCTCATTCATCTACCTTTATGATCGATGATGCAGCAGCTACCAGATTAAGTAGTTTCCACATAAAATCGATACCAACTCTTTGCATGTCTTTTTTATTATCACCTCAGAATAATATCAACTGGTTTAAATTTACTAGGAAATTAGTTCTATTGAAACCTAATCCTGAAACTGAACTGAAATCGTACTTAGCCGTAGGGTACCGGCAAAGTACAATACTACTTCTCTAACGTAGGTAGACGACTAAGGTACCAGAACCGACAGGTGGCGGTATATACACCCAAAACATCGCAGCTTAAATACTACAGGGTAAGGATGGGCAGCAGTATCTTCGTCGCGAAGTTGAGCTCTGTAATTGCCACCACGCCTGCCCAGCGCGGCAATTATGGTCAAAAATCCCCCTATCTTGGGGAAGCCTTTGTCTAGTGGACTTTCTATAGCTGATCTGATGAAACCTAATCCTGACTGGGAGTATAAATGGATGTTTACCGCTTAGAGTTGACTAAATTTTTTAGTAATTAGACTGCATTTAAGGTTGACAAAAAATAATATTCCGTAAGCGACTAATATTTCTTACTTCCTCCGATCAAACTAACCGCAACGAGGGAAATGCAAAAACCGAACTGTCGACATTAATACGACTCGATTGGGCCCGAGAGGGCCGTCGGGAATCGCTCCCGCTTCCTTTCCTATCTATAAACAGGAACATATGCACGATCTGAGATTTTTTTGTATTTAGGGATCAAGTGGGTAGTCGCCCAACTTAACGGTAAATTCTAAATACACTAGGACTGTCTTTATACTATTAAGGAAGTTCTGAATACTCTTATTTAATTTATATTTTATTTACGTGATACTCGAAGATTCAACAGGTGGCGCTCAATCGTGCGTAAGAGTTTTTTTAATCGATCAAAACATTCATCATCATCATCACACCAGCCATTGGAAGTCTACTGCTGGACAAAAACATTGCATCTTGTTACACTCCATTTGTTTTGTACCAAATAATTTTAGCATTGGTTCTCAGCAACATTTAATATGAACTGATTCAAACCGACAAGTTTGAGTCGGTAGTTTACCAAAACTTCATCAATACAGCCATTGGAAGACCACTGCTGGACAAAGGCCTTCCCAAGAAAGGGGGAATTTTGCCCATAATTGCCGCGCTGGGCAAGCGTGTTTGCAATCGTAGAGCGCAGCTATCGCGACGGGGATGCTGCTGCCCATTCCCGCACTGTGTATTTGAACTGCACTGTTTCGGATGGGTATACTGCCATCTGTCGGTTCTGGTACCTTAGTCACTTCTGCCGATACCTCAAGGCACTGCCGGTACCTCTCCGGCACCCAAAACATTAAGTATATTAAAATATTAATATAATATTAATTGCATAATTAGAGACTTTCCCTAAAATAAACAATAACAAACACTCTTTTCGAACTGCCGTAACAATCTCCTTTCAATTACAATATCACATTTTACCTACGTCTTTCTGTTCTACTGATTTTAATAATTTACATTCTGCGAGCATTACTTAGAGTTTTTAACCTTCTTTTGTCATACTCAAAAAAATTTTCTGTACCATATCGCCGGTTGCGAGATACATTGACAGTTTACTACTTCATAAATAGATCCATTCACTGAGTTTCCTTCGAATACTCTTCTTTCTACATCTTCATAACATTTAACATCACTTAAAAACTTTCTTGAAATCTGACATCGTGTTCAAACTAGAGTTATACATACTAATATTATAAAGCTGAAGAGTTTGTTTGTTTAAACGCGCTTATCTCAATAACCACTGATCCAATTTGAACAATTTTTTGTCGAGGAAGGCTAGGACTAATAATAGCGTAGCATAAATGACACTCAGTTTGTTCAACAACTTAACGCGGGTGAAACTGCGCGCGCTAGTCTGGAATAAAACCTAACAAGGTTTTTCTAAAATAATTCAAGCTATACTGCACCGACACAGCCGCATGCCAACTCTGCTTAACCAAACAACTTTTTTTTTACGTCTTTTTCTCAAGAATATCAATTAGGCAGTCGGTTTCGTTCCGCCCGGGGGTTGCCCGCCTATTAAGACTCCACCGTCGCCCCGGGCGGCCGAATGCCCGGCATACCTCGCATCTCCTACTAAGACATGAGCGCCTGGTAATTACATCAGCCATCTATATGCTTGCGCCGTTACTTTCGGTGACTAATTAAGATTAATACAGTGATTTATTTCGACGTGTTTATTTTTAACATGGTCCTTTTTTTAGTTAGGAAGTTCCGCTAAAACGGTTTCACCATTTATCATAATTTTACACGACTCTGGAGAGTTGGGGGCGGAAACTATTTGTGGGTCCAATATGTTTGTGATAAAGAAAAAACAAAAGTTGGAAGCTTCCACATTTCACGGTACAGATATTTTGATACGATTTCTATCAACATGTTCTTATCACATTCTTATGACTTGGAAAACATTTTATAGTGACAATTTGAAAAGTCGATACTTTGATTGTGTAGAGGTAGCTATGTGTAGGTATTGAAATAAAAATAAATATACCATAACATATCACACAATGACCTGACTCCCAGATAAGTTGCTTAAAGCACTTGCAGCAAGCGTGTTACGGTCATCAGACAACAGAGTAATCACAAATATACTTAATACCTAGACAAAGAAGAAATATCAATATTTGTCCTGGGAGGGGACCGAACCCACAACCTTTGGCGCACAAGATAGGATGACTGCTATCCGCGCCAATATTTACAAGCTTACTGACCGTTATTTCGTCTAGGTTTACTTCACCATTACATCGTGCCCTCACTTATTCCGAGATCAAAAGTTATCTTTCCTGAGGTTTAACTAATCTATGTTTCAAATTTCATCAACATTCCGGTGATCCTTGAAGCGTAACAAACAGACTTTTAACTAAACTAAACGTAATACTAACATTCTTATTCAAAGTATGTACCTAAATGATATGTAAACAATGCAGACGTATGATTTTTTTCTTATTTGATATCTATTTGTATATCTAGAAATGCCCTATATTTTGTTCTAATGTAGGTAAAGAGAGATGCTCGCAACTTAAACTTATCGTTTCGTTACATTTTAATACAATGCTTGTTACGAATGTTTATTTCTTATACCAATGTGGGCAAGAGAAAGAAATATCCCAGTAATTAACTAATTTCCCAGTACAATGTGTGTAATGCTGTCCCATATTCACTTATTGATCGGAAAGCCCTTGATTTAGAAGCACAACAGATTTAAAATCATATTATTTTGTTATTCAAACTAAAAGTAGCAGCTGACCATCATAATATTCCCTCGGAACGGCGGATTCCCAGCGATCCCGGCCGATAGATCGGTATCGCGCGGCGGGCGGCCGGCGAGCGACGCGCCACTGGCGCCTGCCTGTGCCTGGAGTTCACTACATACGCGGTCTACATGTTGGTATGTGAACTATGCCCGTTTCTTCTCTTCGGACATAAACACACATCTTACGTAAAATATGAGAACAAGACGTTTAATCAAAAACCATTGCAGGTATTGTTTTATGCATTGACAATGCAAATTTTAAAGGAAATAAGGTCAGTCAAAATCAGGTTTTAGAAGGGATTCGGACCAGCAGAATGCACTATTAATTATGATAGGTAGATTTTAGCAAGCCCATCTAGTGTCTATCTAGTGTATATTTTTTCATTTTATTATCATAGTAGGTAACCGAATACTTCGGGTAGTGCAATGTATTTAAATATGTATGAAATACACAAGAGAAAATTTTCATCTCAAAACTGATTAAATAATTCTAGGAGCTTGCACAGGTATCTATACTTATATATTATAAAGAAGAAAGCTATGATTGTATATTACGATTTGCCTCCAAAACATTTTTACCATCAGAAAGCTACATCTTCACCGAGTGACATGAGCTATATTATATTTTCAAAAAAAATTAAGATCTCTCGATCTATTAGAAGTATGTTATCAAATATTAGTATTTCTGTACGTTTCATCATCATCAACCAAGGCCTCTCGAAGAATAGATTTTTTTGCCCATAGTTGCCGCGCTGGGCAAGCGTGTTAGCAATCGCAGAGCGTAGCTTTCGCGACGGGGATGCTGCTGCCCATCCCCGCCCTGTGCACTTGAGCTGCAGGGTTTCAGATGGACATACCGCAATCTGTCGTATCTGGTGCTTTAGTCGCCTCTGACGAAACCTGGTGCATTGGGAGTTAAACATCTATTGACAAATATTTTTTATTTTATTAATTCTTTAAAATAAGTCGTCGTCGTACTCAACAAGTGTTCATAACGAGTTAAATAAATATCCAAAGTGGTGCACCAGCTCTCAGGCTTTATGCAAATACAGGCAAACCTTGATTGACAAGTCAACATTGGTTCACTATGAACTCTGTATATTAGATATTATTTATTAGCTAGAAACCAGATATGCTCGCGAGGTCTTGTCATATTTAAATACCGGAGGCATTTTCCACCACATTACTATGTAAACTTATATTTATATTATTTAAAAATAATGATCATTCTCAAAGCTAAACTTCCAATGGCTGATATGATAGCCATTGTTAGCTTCTACAAGATAGGGGGAATTTTACCCTTAATTGTTGCGCTGGGCAAGCGTGTTGTCAATCGCAGAGCCTAACTTTCGCAACGAGGATGCTGACTCTTACGAAAGTCGCCTCTTACGATACCTGGTACACAGGTACTCTTCTTCTCTTTCAGTACCGGCATATAAATAATAAGATACCATTTTTGCATTTATAGGTATACTGTTTTCTTAAGGTACAATCGGTTCACCATAAAAAAAGAGATTATCTGCTGTAGTATATTTTTGTGCATACAGTTAAAGATAAACCTATACAAATCTAGTAAAAACTTAACCAATTTTTAATATACAAATGCCGTAAATGTAGGTTACTAATGGGCCCGATGGCGTTAATGGTACCACTACCGCACCATTGAATTACTCCAATCTGGTGTGAGGGTCGCCAAGGGTCGTGTAGTCGATTCCCACGCAGGCCATATATTTATATAATGATATTTGTGTTTGTCCTGTGTTTGGGTGTGAAATATATGTATTTCAGTAGTATATATGTGATCCCTCTGTTGTCGGGCCTAACACAAGTGCTTTAAGCGACTTACGAAGTTAAATCAATGTATGACATGACATGTGAATTTATTATTATAAATGATTTACCCCTAAGGGGTAACAAGAACTACTCACTACGAAGCTACAGCAAATAACTAATTTATCTACATAGTGCGTGTGTGCACTTGACATATTCAATGGAAACGGGATGAGTTATCTGTTACATACAAACATACATTTAATAACAGATGTGTCTTGGTATATAAGCTAAAGTTACAAAGTAGGATAAAATCCACCCATATTTACTGTAGTAGAGATAATTTCACATATCGATTGAGAGAATTGAATAGGCAGGTCCGAAGACGTGTGCGCGATTTATAACGTATAATATAAATTTGGCGTGAGGTACCGGCAGAGTAGAATAGTACCACCCCCTGTACCAGGTGTCGTAAGGAGCGACTGAGGTACCAGAACCGACAGATGGTGGTATATCCATCCGAAACAGTGCAGCTCAAAAGCTCAGGGCGGGGATGGGCAGCGGCTTCTCCGTCGCAAAAGCTGCACTCTGCAATAGCCAACACGCTTGCCCAGCGCGGCAATAATGGACACAATTACCCTTTTCTTGGAGAGACCCGTAAGTGAACTTTCAATGGCTGCAATGATTATGGTGATATAAATACAAGGAGTTCAGAATTGCATTATCGATTAGAGTCGATCGGGAGAAAAACGACATGACCAACTGGAATCTAAAGATTTTGTCTGGAGCAATTTTGATTAAAATAGGTCTTCACTGAACAACTATGCGAAATCTAACTCTCATCGTTTATATACCATCATCATGATATCAGCCATTGGAAGTCCACAGCTAGGCACAGGCTTCTACAAGAAAGGTGGCCCCTTTCTTGGAACCATTTTGTCCACAATCGCATCGTGGCGATGGGGCAGCTGCTGCCTCTCACCGCCCTGTGCATCTGAGCTACATTGTGTCAGTCGAATATTCGCCATCAGTCGGTTCTGGTACCCCAGTCACCTCCTATATCACCTGGTAAAGGGCACACTATATACCGTACCAACATTATAAAAGCGAATGTATCTATCTATCTGTCTGCTGGATGCACCATCGAGGCCTGGACCGGCGAATAGATTTCATAAAACTTGGCATGTGGACTTGGGGAAGTTTCCGCGGGCCGCGACTTAAACCCTATTCATATAAAAGAAACTGTCTTCGCTTCATCGCAGAGCGTAACTTAGCGCCGGAAACGAATTTCTGATAGATAAAACGCCATCTGTTGGTTCCGGTAATTCAGTCGCCTCTAATGACACCTAGTATCAGGGGGTCAGGGGGTTCGATCCACGTCCAGGACAAACATTACAATATTTATATGATAAAAATTGTTTTTGTTCTGTGTTTAGATATAATTTATATTTATTATATTCAATGTATCGCTTGCAGCGTATTTACGACTAAGGTACCAGAACCGGCAGATGGCGGGATATATATCCGAAACAGTGCAGCTCAAATGTACAGGGCGGGGATGAGCAGCAGCATCCCCTTCGTAAAAGCTTCGCTCGGCGATTTCCAACGCGCTTGCCCAGCGCGGCAATTTTGGGCAAATAACCAGCTTTCTTGGAGAGGCATATGTCCTGCCTCTGGCTTTTAATAGCTGGTATGATGATGATGATGAGATCAACGTATGAGATGTCCTGTAAATTAATTTATTTACTATTCTACTCCGCCGGTATCCCACGCCCAGTCTTCGCTTCATTTATCCGTAAATACGTAAAGGATAATAATTTACGATCCCCGTACACTGTGACAGTTCATTGAAAAAACAAAGTAAATTATATGATTGTTTTATATCGGTTTCGACTAAAACAAAAAACGGTGCGTGCCCTTATCAGAACCGGCGATCGAAATTAAATAACGACAGGTAGACATATTTACACAGAAAAAAAAACACCTTTCAAGAATAGTCCTTATTGATACATGCATAAGGGTAACATTAAATGGACGAAAGTCAAGCAAGTTAGCCCGTCATTCCAGAAGTACAGTGTAGCTGTCAAAATGACGTAATATGTTTATTTATGACGGAGCCGGCCGCTGTCGTCGGGGACGTGTAAATATGCTCGATCGCTTTGTTTTTTTGTTTATCTACGCTACTGGTAGTCTTCCGAGGTTGTGGTGCCTTTCAAAGTGATATCTGCGTAGAAAAAAATATATGGCGAAGTGATCGCCATGTTCTTTAGACGTGTGTTGACGTGATACGTTTTTGCGCTATCCACTTAATTGTGAATAATATGACGTCTTGATAAGTTTTCTGTCAGTGTATTTATGGGAGTTGTTGTTGGTTTATTTGCTACTTACATACTTCCTCAATCTAAGTAGAATACCTACTAAGCCATTACTTTAAAAGTATTATTGTATATATTACCTATAGATGTAATGAACCTTAAAACTTAGTTTTAAGACTGGCCTGCTGCCGGCAAACTAATAATAAAGTAGGACACTCAATGACCTATTGGATTAAAAGATTCTTGAAACACCATAAGGTTGTCAGGGTAATCAGTCATTTATGTAATAGGTATACTTACTTATACTTATAGATTTTTGTTTTTGTTATAAAGTTTTGAAAATGCCTCTATGATAACCCTAAAAATAAGGGCATAATTGATGCTATTTTAATTACATTGTACAAAACTTCATGGAAGGTCTTTTATTCTTATAGATTGTCACCACGACCTTAAATATTGTGCATGGTAAAATATAATAAAATAATTATTGTTAAAAAGGCAAGATTAAGATAAATTAATGTCTGATAAATAAATTAAAAGGTGACCAACTAAATAATGTTACAACAGCGTAATGCCAGACCTTTAAGTAATTATGGGCAAAAACCCTGGATCTTCTTAACTCTTGTAAAATCACTGCTTACTTAAATCATCTCTTAGCAGCCGTAGAACGTCCATTGCTCAACACAGGTTTGCCCAATAAGAGGGCAATTTTGCCCATAATTGCCGCGCTGGGAAAGCGTGCTGGCCATTGCAGAGCGAAGCTTCAATGCTACTGCCCAACCCCGGCCTGTTTCATTTAAACTACACTATTTCAGGTTATACCGCCAATTATCGGATACCTTAATCGCCTGCTAACGATACCTGGTGCAAGATACTATTCCACTATGCCAGGACCCGACAACTACCCCTATTCTACCAGTGCAAAAGATCTTTAAGTATGGGGAGACACAAAACATTTATCTCCAATCGCTGCAATACACGATGTTTACGCAGAATCACAATCATCTCTGCCATCTACAGTCAATGCGCTCGGTGACGGCCGTCTGATGGTCTGATCGTCATGTTATTTTTAGCAGGCGATCACATTGTAAGCCAATAACTGAATAATATTATTTAGCAACCTCATAGACGCGGCAAATAAGCCCGGCTTATTATTGCAAATTAAACGTCCGCACATCGACGGACCGACGCCGGGTCGTATTGTATGTACTCGTGTATACCTAATGTGTTCTAAAAATAGAGACAAACAAAGTTGCATTGGGCATGACTCTCACATCGCCGTCTCTTAATTGTCTATAACATACTTCAATCGATCGTCTTTACATAAAACTACGTTATTTAACGGCTTTAGAACGCGGTGTGGGTCCTTCACTTTTGAAAAAAGAGGTTTAAACAATTGCCGATCAGATTTTGTTTTCAAATGCGCGCGAAACGTCAGCGCGACGAACACACTATCAACCTATATTGCTATTATATAGTTAAAATATGTATATGTATTTTTGTTTGTTACGAATAGGCCCTAAAGCTACCAAGTTTAGTAATTTAAAATTTACTAAAAGAAAGCTAAATTTTATTTTTGGAGTAAAACATGGTACATTATATTTATAATAACATTTACATCCCCACCTAAAATGGAAATATGTATACACGATTTGTAAATTTTTAAAAAACAAACTGTCAAACTAATGGAACAATTCCAAAAATCCTTTGACTTGCAGAAGTTTTATTATCAATGAGTCGGTTGTCGCAGATGGTAATGATCCTGTGTTGTGTGCAAAAGCTCGTGAGTTCGATCCCCACCTAGGAAAAATATTTATATGATAATATTTGTGTTTGTTTATTGTCTGGGTGTTGTGTCATATCCATAACACAAGTGCTTTTAGCGACTTTTCCCGTAGTCAGGTCAATATATGAGATGTTTATTGTGAATTTAAAATTATTATAACATAATTTATTTATTTATTATACACATATTAGTTTAGAAGAGTAAATAATGAAAAATATTTGCAAAAAGATCCTATATGCAGCAATTCGAATACACTTAATTGTCGAAATAAAATAAAAATGACTAATGCGAGGAAGGGAAGCGAGGTAGGTATGCCAAGATCGTAGCAAGTGGAGATCCATAGTCTCTGTCTACCACGAAAGGACACAGGCGTGTTGTATGTATGTATGTAAATAGAAATGTAACGCAAAACGATAACGTATTCGTCTTTTCTTGGGCATGTCTATTGCCCGGCAATGGGCGTTCAATAACAGATATGAAAATGATAAAGAAATGCTATATCACATTTGAACACAGGCAGAGCTTCCCAAAACATACAAATGTTTGTATATTTTAAGAGTTTTATTTATATTCTCAGCAATAAAAACATGAACTTCTATTAATGAATTTAATCCATCAACCTCGGAGTTCTTTCCCGAGGGCCTATTCGGAAACATAACGAAAACTAGTCGAGCACAACCAGATCATTTCTCAATAAAAAATAAAAATAAACGAGACAGTCTCAAATTAAAAACGTACACAATTCCTAAAAGCGTACAATCGTCCGGCGCGCCAACAAACCAACACGTGACTTACAATCCCACCCAGAAACATAACGCATATTTGTGATTAAGAAAAAACTAATAATATACTATGATCAATACATCAAAGCACAATTATGAATTATCTCCCAATAAATCGACATCGGCCAGGGCAACGGCCATAGAGAATCCGAGCCGGCGCGGACTTTTTGTCTCGCTCGCACCGGCCGTAAACACGACACGGATAATTAAAACCGGACATTAGCATAAACAAATAAAATGGCCCATTACGAATTCAATTTACAATCTTTGAAATCGGTGAAATTAGTCGCAGTAAATTATGCCGCGGATACAGTTTCGATAATAAAGTAGTGGTACAACTCATGGGAGGGCTCGCCCCACCAGCTCACTGGTACCACACGTTTCAAACTGAGAGAAGACTGTCTAAGATATCTTGTAACCTACATACATGGATACATCCCGTTTGTGTTCCATCCAGGTGGGCAGAGACTATGGCTCTCCACTAGTTACGATCTTGGCATACATCTCTCGCTTCCTTCAATTGCGTAAGTCCTTTTATACACACTCGTTTATATCGTATCGTTTATCTCTTCTACCAGATTAAGATATGTTCGCCTAGGTCGTCCTTCCTATACCAACTGTTCCATTCACTTTCGTTCTATATATTTGTGCAGTCATCCTACTTTCATACACCCTTTCTACATGTCCAAACCATCTCGGCACCCCTTTCTCTATTGTTGATGAAAAGCAACCTCCAAAGTCCAATCTAGCTCGTCTATCGAAAATTACCAAAATTATTGCGTGTAAAGTACCAAAAAACAGAATAGAAGAGTATGGTAATATAGAATAGTTAAAGTTATTAAGAAGAGAGAGTGCAGCATCATAAATAATAGGTTTTTTATACTATGAAGTCAACAAACAAGCATACGGCCCGCTTGATGATAAACGTGACCGCAGCCTGTAGACACTCATATCATCACAACGATATCACTAGTGTGACGCCAACACTGTGAACTGAAGATATAATTTCATATTTACCCAGCAACTGCAATGCTTCTTTCACCCTTTAAACCGGAACATATTCCATACATTGATTCACACAACATTCCATATATTGACTTGACTCCGTGGTAAGTCGCACTTGTGTTACAGACATCAAACAGAGGAATCACAAATATAATTCAAAATTAAAATTTTTAAAAGAAATTTTTATTCACAAATATAATACTTAAATAAAATTTGTCCCGGGTGGGGATCGAACCCACGAACCCTGGCACATAAGATAGGAGCACTACCATCTGCGTCATCGGGCCCGTCAAATAATAATAATAACTTTATTCAACAACAAAAGGAAACTTAAACTAAAATACACTGATACTTAAGTACCTAAACTAGGTCTAGTCTGTTCTTATAGGCACTCATGTTCTGTAGTGTTCATATGTAATTATAAATATTATTTTCATGGTAAACATATAAGTATAGTTAAGACAGGACAACATCTGTCAGATGCTAGTATATATAGAGTCCTAAGAC
Source organism: Heortia vitessoides (assembly GCA_020976665.1). Taxonomy (NCBI): domain Eukaryota; kingdom Metazoa; phylum Arthropoda; class Insecta; order Lepidoptera; family Crambidae; genus Heortia; species Heortia vitessoides. The sequence continues at coordinate 910,832 of JACJUM010002279.1, read as the reverse complement.
ACAGGAAACACACCACGCGCCCAGTCGAACAAACCGCAGCCAAGAGTAGTTGCCCGAGCGAGCCCGCTCCGCTCACAGCTTGCACCGCACCGGCCGACGGCTCGGGCCGCACTTACAATCGATGCCTTCATTTGAATTCGTCCGAAAACAAACATCGTTGGCTCCGCGTCGCCACTTCATACTAAATCTCTAATTTACTATCCACCTTGCGGTCCTCTTATTGCAATTACGCAGGACTTTCTTATTTTATTTCGAATGCACCGTTACATGCGTTCCTGTCGATAATTCACGGTTAATCTATGCATTTTTATAAAATATGCAACTAAATAGATAAATAAATTTAAAAAACTTCGCTTATTCATCTATGAATACTAAATGTAATGTCAATAGCTCAAAAATATATTCCCACGATATGTCACACATTGACCTGACTGAGATAAGTCGCTTCAAGCACTTCTGTTACGGATATAAGACGAATCACAAATATAATACTTAAATATATATTTAACACCCAGACACAGAACAAACACAAATAATTATCATATAAATATTTGTCGTGAGTGAAGATCTAACCAACCACCTTTGGCGATAGAATCAATACCAACGCAATAATGCTGCGCTCTGCGATTGCCAACGCGCTTACCCAGCGTGGCAATGATGGGCAAAGTTCCCCCTTTCAGGAGTGGGAAGGCCTGTGTCTAGCAGAGGACTTGCAAAGAATGAAATGATGATGTTTGTCTGCGACATTGTCTGCGCGGGCATCACGGATGCCGCGTCTATAATTTTTCCCCAGGTAAAAAGATTACTATATTTCCGTAGCATTCAGGTTATTAACATGGAAAACATAAAAAAAAAATCTCTTACCAGTTAAGTACATGCCAACCCAACAGAAGTTGTCCCGTCTCAACTATACTTATACATTTATCATTCAATAATATTGCTACTTTTATTTGAGATAAGTTGGATCAAACTGTACACAGTAAGCAAACATTAATTGAAATCAGTTCAGTAGTCAAAACGTTCATCTCAACAAATAAAGAAATAAGTATGGATTAAACCATAATTTGAAACAAGAGGTATTTTAATATCTCTTATTTACATGTGATCGTTTTCAAGGCCGACGACTTGAGACGATCTCGAAAGATAAGTCACTTTTTCAACGATTGTTTTTGGGATGGGTGACCCAAAATCATACTTTGGAAGGCGCCGTAGATCATTGGTGCATTTCTTATAACCATAAAGAGCCCGTACTCTATATTTTATCTTTAAGAAAAGCCAGGGCTGATGCAAGACAGGGACATATAAAAAATAGCTGTTGGCTCAAAAATTTTACACGAGGTAGACCTTATGCAAAAGGTCGTCTGCATTGGTACCTCACTCTCACCTATTTCTACCGCCAAATAGTTGTGTTCCGCTCTCAAGGGTGAGAGAGGCGGTGAGTTACTGGATAATATGGCTTAATATCCTCAAGTCACAAGGTTGGCACATTTAAGTTGGCATATTTGAATTTCTATAGACTACCGTGACACTTACTTTCACGTGGACTATATATGCTATATGAACTATGGATAGTAGTCTATTTATAGAGGAAGGCTTTAGGCTATATAACTATACGCTGAGACCAATAGGAGCGAAGCGTCAGTGAGAAATGTTGCAAAAACGGGGAAAAGGCTATTATACCCCCTAAAGTCACTATTCTATGCTGACAAAGTCGCGCGCACTGCTAGTTTTCAATAAAGAGGGATTTTTGCCCATAACAGCCGCATTGAGCAGACGTAGTGGCAATCGCAGAACGCACCTTTCGTGAATGGGATACTGATACCCATATCAATCCTGAGCTACACTATTTCGGATGGATATGCCGCCACCTTAGTCGCCTCTTACGACACCTGGTACAGGGGGTGGTATGGTGTCCTATGCCTTATGAGTATAGTACGCTGTACCAATCCGGCTCAGTTGTGGATGGCAGCTCAATAGGCACTTGGTGAATCGCAGTATAGTGAGGTGAAGTGCCGCGGCCGGCCGCGCGGCGGGGCGCTCTCTCCCGCTGGCCGGGCGGCGCACGCGCCTACGCGACGCTGACATCGATATCGATAACATCGATGAAAACTACGACTGCGAATTTAGTGCTAACGTCACGATGCATAAGCATTAGACTCTGTACCGTTTTTAAAATTGCACGCGCATTGTTGCGGTGATCTTAACACTGTTCAGGGCCAGTACCAGGTCTGGATAAATAGTATAAAACAAAGTAATTTCCCGCCGTCTATCTGTATGTTTCAAATAACGTAACAGATTCTGAAATGGTTTTATATATAGGTTAAGAGTGATTCAAGATCTGATAATTTTAGACTTTTCTAATGTGAAGTCGTGAATGAACACATATATTGCGATTACGTTACAAACACTGGCTGAACACAACAAGATAGATGAAAATAATGTACCTCAGTATTGTCCACGTTAAGAAGGTCTACAAAAAAGTCTGTGATGGCATATTTCTATCTCATAACAATAATAACTCCCATAATAATCATTTTTTATACTTATTGCACTCGTACAGAGCCGGGGTCAAGAGTTATGTAACAAACTCTTGAATAAACTAAATTCCATAAAAAATATATAATAATAGTAACAATAATAGTACTCTTTCCTGTACTAAAAAAAACATAATTAGATAGAATAAAAAGTGACAAGTTTTAATACAATAGGCGACCTTATTGCTCAGGGCGATCTCTTCCAGGCAACCTTTGGACGAATATATAAGAATATAATATGAAAGGGTATCACATCTAACTGGTGTGGGTATCCGCCCAACGTAACAATTATAGTTTGTGGAAACATGAGATTTTATACAAAATATTTACGTGTTAACACTTTTTAGATTACTTGTAAGTGGATGGAAGATTAAATGAAAACTGTTTTGTACTTAGAATATCAGATACGAAGATAACAGCCCCAACTCCGTATAAGTCATATATATATATATTTACTTTAGTTATTAGGTCAAATTAATAATGTGCGTAATGTGTAAAGCTTTCCCTATTTACGAGTTTCAACTATGCTGCTTTTAATGAATATTTAAAAAAAATATTTTCTTTTGATACCAATTAAAATATCAATAAATATAATAAGCTCACTAATGATCAATAATTCTAAAATTGTACATCTTAGACATAAATTCAAAGATGAAACTAATACTATAATCAATGAGAGGGGTCAGCAAGATAATCCCTTGTAAACTATCGATACCCACAATACAGGCGCGTCCCTAGCGTGGCGCCTGTTAGGCCCGATCGCCACGGGGCTGCATTGTTCGTGCACCTAAGTGCCTCATATTCGGTTACCCGCCTATATTACACGCCTATACACAACATCGATATCACAAAACCAGTTCAATTACCAACATCACTACCGCCACAGATTATCCGCGGCACTATCACTTTTATAATATTAACGGGAAGCGCTACATTTGCTTGGAACGCCGGCCGGTGGTTGTGGTAAAAAATGTGAAACGTAAAATGATATAATTTTCCTTTTACAACTCCTTGAATATCCAAAAGGTGCAATAAATTATTACACAAAGGAGGCTTGTCACACCTTATTTGAAGGCCGTTTTGTCATACTTTTGTCTCTGGCGCGAGCACGATTTATAATATTTATTTAATAGTTGTGGTGGTAGAGAAAAAAAAGAGAAACATATGAAGCAATAAAGACGGTGATTTACTCGTGTGTGTTTTTGTTAATATGTTGTAAAGTTATTATTTTAATGGGAGCCTCCGTGGCGATGATTTGGATTGGCATTGTGATGTTGGATTTACGACTCCTATATTTTATTTTCCGAGATATTTTTCGAGCAAACGAGTTCTTTTAGAGTTCAAGGTGCTACGTCACAACTAGTCTTATAAATATTGCTCAAGTATTTAAGATCGAATACAACACATGAACGATGTGAAATTAGCTAGTCGATGATTTGAAATTCTTTGTTATTTACTAACAAACTAATAAAGATAACATAAATACACCAAGAACTATAAACCAAGCATTGTAACGTTTGTAAGTATGTATTCGCTCTTTAAAAAATCATCAATCAATCGTGACTTGATCAATACAGTCATAATTGTGACTTGAATATGACTCGGATTTAGACCTTAAAAACTCGCAATTAAAGTTTAAAATTGTATCCAACATAACTAAATGGCGACGAGATGCATAAATAACATATATTGCTGAAAACCTTCCGAATCGTCCTTATTCATTCTATTCTAGCAAATCCATCCATGCCAATGAACCTTACACAGTCATGAAGGTCAAACAAAGCAAACAGTGGGGTGGTACTGACCTCAGGGTCGATCTTCTTGTACTCAGGGTCGTCATCGTCCACCTCGAAGTACAGCTCGGTGGAGGTGAGGGACACGGTGCCGGGAGCCACCAGGCCGGGCGCCACCAGCCGCGCGCGAGTGCTGATGTTCACTGGGCCTGAGGAGGTAGACATGTCAATTGCACCATATATTTTTAATAAAAGATACCGATTTAAGCCGGCTTACATCACTTTTGTTACAGACATCAGACAACACAGGAATCACATAAATATTTAACACTTATACACAGAACCAAGTCCTGGTGATAAACCCCTTGGCGCCATAAAAATATAAATGTTAACGATTCTTTTGAGCTAACCAATAAATTATCCAAATATATAACTATGAATGTACGCACATAAGTCCAGAACAACTGCTCCAAATGGAATATTTCTTTTTGTCAAATGGAATTTCAGAATCAGGTTGTGTAAGATTGGAAAATTTAAATGACAGGTTTATAATTTATAGGCTTCGTACTTAAGAGCGCGATTAGAACTCTCAATTCAATTTTTAAAGTTATTTATTTACATCATCAAAGTATGAACTTTTTGTCATACTGACATCCATAGACCAGATCCTACGCTAGCTAAGAACACATTTTACTATTTTTAATAAAGTGATTTTTTTTTTATTATATAACCAATCGTAAGGCCTCATCAGACTATAGAAATAGAAATAATATTAATAGCAATACTTGGTATAACGCCTACTAAAAAGCCTTAGCAAAGTTACAAGTTTACTTCACATTGCTAACCTCGAAGTTGTAGGAGCAAGCGACAGGAATAGTACAGCATTATATGAAGTCTCTTTCGTAGCAAATTGCTCATAAAACAAAGCTATTCAGAACTACTTTTTTATTATTAATAAAATAGCTATTTGGTTAGTAGCTTCTTAAGATTTTGAACTTAGAATCTTGAGAACCATACACGCTAAAAGTTTGTATCTAAGCTATCGATTTATTTTTTAGAATTTTTATATATACATTGTATAATAAATGTCAAAAATAATTGGGCAAGTAATTTTATCCAACCTATTAAAATCAATACAACAGACATAACATCGAAATTTCAGGAATATTTACATAGTTAATGAAGTAATTGTGCGTAAATCAGTTTTGGTGCTTCAAAGACTAAAATGATTTTATGATAAACAAAATAGCCGTGCAACACATTGCTTGTTATAGAAAAATGTTTTAGAAATTTTAATCAGAGTGTTTCTTTTAAAAACATTTCTGATGATTACCCAAATCATATACGATTTTTTAACTTCCCAGTAATCTACTCAATTTTGACAGTTTTAAAAACTAGTTCACTAAAGATCAGTAGTCTTTCGCTGTAAGAAATCAACGCGGCAACACAGCTAAAGATCTATCCCTGAGGCTGGCTGGAGCCGGCGGGGCACTCACCGGCGAGGTCGGCGTCGATGTCGCGGTCGTCCAGCAGCAGCTCGGCGTCGTCGATGAGTTCCGCGGCGGCCGGCGTGGGCAGCTGCGCGCCGCGTGCGCCCGCGCCCGCGCCGCCCGCGCAGATGCGCGCGTGCAGCTCCTCCGTGGCCTGCGCACGCACACGCGCGCGTTAGTTAGTACACGAGACAGGATCAGGTAAGTGCAAGAAATCTCTAAATAAAACGACTTCGATTCGGTCCGCGTCTATTCTTCGACAGAAGTCGATGATCTTTAGGTTGCTAAATTGCGGTAGCAATATTTTTATTTTTTCCGAGAGAGAAAGGGGAACCAGCGTAAAAAGGTGCAGAACATAATAAATAAAAAAAGTGTTATGATTAAGGCTCCAGGTGAAAAATTTGTTAAAAATTTCGAGTGAAAACTGACATCCGAAAACTGACAATGACATAAAACTTTTGATGAAAAATACAAAATAATATCATATCTCCCATAAATAATTTCGATCACGATCCACAGAATGTAACTATTTTAGGATTCAATCAAACACTCCGCTTCCCAAAAGGGTTCCGGGACCAAAAAAGTTTTGAAACAGCTGAGTAGTTAAGGACCTGCAAGATGGCGTCGTGCGGGGGAGGCGGCGCGGAGGGCGAGTGCGCCACGCTGGCGGCGGCGTGGCGGCGCGCGCGCGCGTCCGGCACCAGCCGGCGCCGGCGCCGCGCGTCGTCCTCCCACGAGTCCAGCTTCCAGAACTGCGTGCTGCTCCTGCGACACGACGGAGCGGTTACTTACAGTTACTTACTCATTACTTGTGATTTGATGCGTCTCAACATCAGAAAGTCGACTATTGGATATGAGTCGCTGGCGCGGCTTAGTTATTACAAAGAAGATAATGGTAAGGTTTTATAGAGAATGTAAAATACCGTTAGATGCGTTTAATATTTCGGAGTCAAAGTCGGCAATACGCTATTTAAATTTTGTCTCAAATTACAGGTCAGTTCAATTTTAACCTCCTATTTAAAAATTACCGTATTCTCTTTTTTATAACATATTTTAAGTTTTAATCAATGAGTGAGAAGCAGGTGAGTTGTGCGACTCCTAAAGGTAAACAAACTCAGTTGTTCATCGTCGGATAAGCTAATGCTAGACAGATAATTCTTAATGGCGATCTTATTTTTCCGCCATCTTGAATAAGATAGTCATAAACGATTGTCATACGCTTAGCTTATCGTATACAAAGATTCCTTAATCATTATATTTATGTCATTATATATAATGTGAACGTATTGGACATGAGTCACAAAGGAATTTTTGCCCACAACTGCCGCGCAAAGCAGGTGCAGAGCTTTGCAACGAGAATGCTGCTGCCCATCCTCGCCCTGTTGCATTCGATCTACGCTGTTTCAGGTGAATATACCGCCACTTGTCGGTTTCAATATCTCAGTCACTTTTACGACGTCTGGGGTAGAGGAATTATTTGTTGTAGCGTTGACTTTGGACCGTATGCCGGTAAAGGAGGAGTGAGAGCGAGAGCGGGAGTGTCGGTGCGGTGGGGGAGGTACGCACCCGGGGTGCGGGTGCGCGTGCTCGGCGGCGTGGCGCAGCTTGTCGAGCAGGCGCGCGGCGGCGGCCGTGTCGCGGCGGCGCGCGGCCGCGATGAGGCGCTCGCACGTGCGCTCCTCCTCGGCGCGCTCGCCGCCCGTGCTCGCGCACAGGCACTGCGGCACACGCGACACATCCTCCCAACATCTCGTGCATTGACACGCGACTCCGAGGTGAGTCGCTTGAATCGCCCGAGTGCCGGACGACAGATGATAAATGATTTATGAATTTTGCCCACAATTGGATCTGATCCCCTGATATGTCATGGCCGCACGCAGTTGGCACTCGATGTGGGTACAACTTATCGAGTCCACAGCCCTATATCTTGGGGTGATCCTTACGCCTTTTAAGTCCGAGCCCGTTAAGCCCGAGATACAAAAAAAATAATACTCCTGGATCAAAACTGTTTCAACTCAAAATAAGACATTTCCCTCAAACCTATATATATCAATTGCGATTTATTTACTTGAACGAGATCAATTCAGGGTGATTTCAACAGATTAATGACATATTTATAAAAGTTTTCTGTCTAAATATGTACAAGTAAGGTATACGAATCGTTGACCTGAATGACTTTAATAAAGATTTTTATGTTAAATTCAAAAGGGCTACATACATTAGGGAGGCAAACTGACCTCAAAATCAGCGTGCTTCAACACGTCATCCGCGCGCATCCTATTCAGTATGAATTCCGCTTCGTTCGCCACCCGGACAATATGGTCCCTCATAGCGTGGGACAGAAGCCGACCCTCATTGATCAGCTCGATGAACGCGAGCCCGGCGTGCTTCTGCAACGAGTTCTGCCACTCCTGGGAGCACAGCAGCATCACCAGCTCCACAACAGATGTGCTGGATTTGAAGGTTTGAAGACCTAGAACATGTAAGAAGCCAAATGATGAGTCAATTCAAAGATATGTGGAAAGGTTTTAACGTTAAATCCAAGCTTCCAATCACAATAGTAAGCTATGGTAGGCGTGCACACTGAACAATCAAAGCTGTTTAACATGTCTGTCCCTGATTGGACTTCAGCGTCCGGTCCTTCGCTGAAATTTAATTTGCCACATAACATTTCACTCTCAATACTAAGGTCAAAGTAAAACTTGGTCATCAAATGCTTTTATTATTAGTTTTAGCACACCAACGACAGCGACAATATCCCATACTAATAAGATTTATATATTTATAAATCTAATATATTTATTATAATATAAATATATATTATAATCAAATCTGCTTAAAAAAAATTGTGAACACGGGTGAAGATATTGCAATACGTTAATGTTAAACTAAAGTTTATCTAATGTTAAGTTAAAGTTAATGTAATAAGTTAAACAAATGAAGAATTAATTTAAATAATACAAAATAATAATTTAAGCTTCTTAAGCTTTCTTATTATCAAGAAGTCCATAGTAATACCACAATATAAACAAACCACCAGACAAATAGCTACATTATTCTAAGTACTATTAAACCCAAACGATAAACCAGGACAGCGAGAGATCTACCATGCCTAAAACCTTAATACCTTTACCCTCCATCAACAATTCCTGTCCGTGGCTCCCGACGAGGGTCTTGGAGAGGAATGGCGCGAAGTCCAGCATGATCTCCCTGAGGAGGGGGCACACGGGTCCTAAGGCTGTCTCCAACTTGTGGGTCAGAGATGCCTCACGGGACACGCCATCGGCTGTCATGGACGCATTCATTGCACTCAGGCCGGCTAGCGTTTCGTTATCCTAGAAATATCATAATAGTAGATTATTTATGAGACATTTTTCTTTGTATTCTTAAACAAAACATGCTGAGGTAAATTTAGTAAATATGTGACTTCGTAATACCAAAGAGATACATTTTCATTTAAAAAGCCTTATCCTTCTAGTACAGAAAAACCAAAGACTCGTTTTTCGACGATATTTCGTTCAGGCATTTTTGTGACACGGCGGTGTCGGGTCCTACAATTGATTATAATAAACAATCTTTCAACAATGAAGTGAGTTTTTACTATAAGGAGACCATCTATTCGACATAACATACCAAAGGATACTCTAGCCTTGACAAAACTATAGATATTAATAACTATCGAACCAAAATTAATGCTGTAGGGTACCCCGGTAGAGGAGTACAGAGGGAGGCCCCTGTACCAGATATCGTTACAGTTGACAAAACAGTGTCACTCAAATACAACGGGGACAGGATGTGCAGCACTATTCTGCCAACAAAGTCAATACAGGGCAAAATAATTTCCTTACTTGGGGAAGTCTATATCAAAGACTTTACAAGTCATATAGCGGATACGTATAATTATAACCGCGGAAGCTTGGTGAATATAAAAATTATACAAACTATATGTACCTGATGATAATTATAATGCCTTTAGCATTATAATTATCTATGTCATCATCATTATATCAGCCATAGTAATTCCACTGTTCGACATAGGTTTCCCCAAAATAGAGGGATTTTTGCCGATAAATTGACACGCTGAACAGGTTTGGTGGTAGCCGCAGAACGCAACTTCGGAATGAGGAAGCTACTACCTATCCCCACCTGTAGCCATCTATCTGTTCGGGTAACTCTTACGACACCTGGTGCAGAGTGAGGTACTGTTTTACTCTCCACGGCTATTGTTTATGAAAATAAGTCTTTTATTGCGCACACATCAAGTTATGGTCCTAAATATGCTCGAAGACGGACGATATCCATGATCCCGTTCGGAAAAATAAGACCTGTGGGTGATGGTCAGGTGATGACTGTACCCCTACCGGATGCAGATGTCTCTGGGCAGCCTGCAGGTTCCTATTCTGATGCCTCTGCTGGATGTGATGATGGGACTCTGTATTCCTCATGTGGATTTGTTTGTCGATATCTGCAATGTATATCATACGTGAAGCTAAATATTTGTACCATATTATAAGAAAGTTGCGCGAACGGATAAACGTCAAATTTGACACAGTTATAGCTAATGTGGGGTGAAAGTGCATAAAACTACTTTTCTAAATAAAATGCACTAGAAAAAGATCCAATTTATCACTAGAAACATAAAACACACACTAATGTTTGTGTGACACACCACAAACCTGAATGACATAAACATAATTTATTTACAGGTATTGATTAAATTCGCTTTTTTATGTTATGAAGTCAGCAAACAAGCATACGGTGATCTTGATAATAAACGTGACCGCAGCCTATAGACACTCGTGTCATCACAAAGATATCTAGATATCACTAATTTGTCGCCAACTTATGAACGGAAGATACAATGTCACATTTCCCCAGCAATTACCCTGCCTCTATCACCCTTCAAACCGGAACATAGCAATGCGAACACTGCTAGAAATAGGTGAGCTGGTGCTAGAAATAGGTGAGAGTGGGGTACCAATGTACACAGCCTTTGTAAGAGGTCTCCTGGCCCTTTGATCTTATTGAATTTTAAATCAAAATCGCTCATGCAGAGAGAAATTAAATAGAGTTCCAACTCGAGATTTAATGAATTATAAAATTTAGACCACTGGACGCCAACCACTATAAAATAAATAGAGTATTAAAGATAGTCTCATTAATATCTTAACTCTCGTCTACTAACATTGGGCCGCGGTTTTACGCGTGTAACTCCTGTTTCCGTGAAAATATGGGTATTAAATACAACTTAAGTTATTTGCTGATAATATAGTTTTCCATTAGTTAAAAATCTTAAGAATTTATTGAGTTTATTCGGTACAAAAAAAACAAATCACTTCTTACATTTTCCACCTCTATTATTTTTACATGTAATGGATGGTTATAATGTAATCAAGTGGTAGAGTAGTTTTAGATCGTGGATACCTGGATCCTCCAGACTACCTCGGTACTATCACTACAGTCGTCGCAATATGAGCGGGCAGGGTACCTTCATGTATGTTGCCCTCGTGGTCGCGAGTGCGGCCCGTGATAGTCGCGGGCCCGCGCTCACCGTCCTCGTTCAGGTTCACGTCGGTCCATGACTCGTCGTTGCTCACCTGCGCAATAACCAATATTTAACACGTTCAGAGGAACTCAATGTCCAAAGAATAGTACCTGCCCCTGTACCAGGAGTCGTAAGAGGCCGAACAATGCAGTTGTGCTCTGCGATTGCCTACATGCTTGCCCAGCACGGCAAAATTTTGCCTTACACGCGAGGGTGCTATGTATGAATTTAGGTTAGCAAACTGTATTTGCCATTAGCTTCTCATTATCATCATAATCATAAAATGTCCATTGCTAGACGTAGCCTTGCCAAGAGAGGGGGAATTTCGACAATAATTACCGCGCTGGGCAGACTTAGTAGCAAACCCAGAGCGGAGCTTAGCGACGAGTACGCTACCATTCCCGAACCATTGTATTTGTGCTACACCAGTAAAGACGGATATACCACCATCTGTCAGTTTCAGTATCTCGGTCGCTTCTTACGTCACCTGGTATTGAGGGAGGGTATTATTCTACTCTGTCGGGGTCCCGCTGCATTCACCATTTCTCCATCCTGCCACTTTAATCCTGCTTTCTTAAGGAATGACTGATCTCTTACATAGAGGCATGGTGGCATTTGACCAGCGCATGACCTTGCGAGGCATACTTCTACCAACTGCTTCACCAAGCTTGGTTTCAAGTCAACGCTCGCTTCACCATCCCCTACACACCAGAACCACCTTAATATATTCATACATGTCTTTGAACAGCGTCTTTCTAAAATCGCATTCCCATTAAAAAGGGCAGATCCTATAACACAATCTGTATCTAAAAAGAAACCTTATGTTTAGCACAATACAATAGCATAACTGTACTAATTTTTATTATTCATAATGTCAGCTATAGAAAGTCCACTGTTGGACAATGGCCTCCCCAAGAGCAAAAGATCAACTTAACCAAATGTGTCAAAACTTCACAATCGATTTAAACCTATAATAGGGAGACATTAAGTTCTAAATTGACCGTAAACATTTGATTTAAGTAGGTTTTGTTTCTTATCGAATATCAGGCCGTTATAATGATGATAATGAAGCTGAAAAATTCTTAACGCCTCAATCATGGCGGTTATCTTACTGGGTGTTTGTTGTCATCCAGGGCGATCTCGCTGGAGGTCTCAGGGTCGTTGTTGGTGGTCTCCGTAGAGTTGAGGTGGAAAGAGCCGGCGTCCTCGATCGAGTCCACGCTCTACGGATGCAAACACTTGTGTAATTTTAATAATTCCCAACTATTTCTAAGGTCTATAGTGTTGCCAACGTCATTCCTGCTAATTCATATTATCTGATTATTTCTGTGTAAAATATTTCATAATGTTTAACTTGATAATTCCCTTTTTCATCCACATTAGTGATTATTTTTTAAAGTGAAGCCCTAAGCTATGATAAGAAGTCAACTAGAATAATATAGACAAACTAAAAAGCGAAATAGTCAGCTATACTTAGAAGCAGCTGTTATTCAGAAAGTTATTTCAAGTTAAATAATTTGCCAGAGCCATTAGTTTAAAAAAAGTCCTTTACACTTTTTGACCTATCTACGGTTTCTAAATCTTAAAAGATGTACCATATATATTAAGAATAAAAAACCTACCTTACCTTTAAATAACCTCATACAGAAAGTCTAATAAAATGGTGAAGTCAACAATATCAAGGTAAAGGTGAAATAAAAAAGAGGTACATGCAAAACGGGTGGGTGACGGAAGCAAGCGAAGCCACGCGGCATGCACATTTACCATATTACCCTCTCTTCTGTAGTCAAACTTGTTCCCTCTGTGTCGGTTCTTCATATGTCATTAGCAAATACATTTGTGGATATAGTATGTCTTATTGGATGAAATTGATGGTGAATTTTAGAAAGAAAATGACATTTTAACCCATGTTGACAATACTTGACTGTTATAAAAGCGTTTCGTCATTTCAAAATAATTTAAACTGATTATTATATCATTTTAATTTATTAAATTGTGTAAAAACCTAATTCCCGAAAAACACTATCGGTCCCATTCAGTTCAAGAATCACATCGGCTCAAAATTTTGAGCAACTTACAAAAACAAACAATAATTTAACTTATTTAAGTATAAATTATAAAATGCCATTTTCATATACAATCATTAATCAATACAAGTACATATGTACTGTCCCTGATAAAAATAACGTGTTACACTAAGTGTATTTATATAAAAACAGTATAACATAATGTAGCGTTAGAATATATAATAAGTGCGGTGCTCATTTCTCGACTCGACACACCGCGGCCATAAATGTTACCTACTCAATCGGTTTATTCTCTGACAATTCACTAAACGAATCTGGCAACACAGAACTCGGCAAAGCACAATTGCTTCAGAATTTATTTTCAGTTTAGTAAAATGTAAGAGAATTCTAATTGTTTTAATAAAGTATAGACAATGTTCTTTTGTGATGTGACAAGCCATTGTGTTAAAAATGTAGACGTGTATTTTGTATTATGGAACCTGATATTTTGCATTTTTATGAATTGCAATAAATTATTTAGGCATTGCCAAGTATACAAAACGGAAACAAATAAATTGTATGTATGTAAATATTTTAATTTGCAATACACGAATTCAAAATACCAGGGGCCCATAAACGAGTAGCATATTACCACTAAAACTCGTGTCGATAACCATAGTGTACAAACCAAATTGACCACCGACACCGTGATCTCGGACAATGCTTTCGACCTTGCGGTTGGAGGCTTACAACAGGAAATAACATTAATTTAGTACTAGGAATTTTACCCAACCTAAACAACCAGATTCAATGGAAAGTACTATTTATCAGCTTGGGGTTTTCTTGAGTGAGATCTCATGAGCTAATTAATTATTAATAAATAAGAACGAATTAATTATTACAGGCTTTTTATTTTAATTTAACGCCGTTTGCAATGCTTTTTACGTATCTAAAATAAGTATATAGTTTTTTAACGAAGAAAAAAATAGTGAAATATCTTCAATGCCATATTAGACATGTCATTAAAAATGGTTTAGATTGTATCATCGGACAGAATCAAGATCTCACTTAAGCCCACCAAATAACTCTATCAAAAAACAGACCGGGTAGGTTGGAAGTAGTCAAACGCTAATAGATAGAGATAGCCCGTATTCCCGGCTCCCACATATGGACTGACCTTCTGTTTGGGCTGCGCTCGTACGCGGAGGCTAGACTTGAACAAGGGCTCCTCCTTTTCAGACGCGGGCGTCTCGGCTTTTTCCTCTTTCTTTCTCTCCCCTGTATTCGGCTTCAATTCGTCGGTAGTCGTCTCAATTTTCGCAACGCCCTCCTTTTCCTCCTTCATAATTTAATTGCAACAGCAAATAAAACCAATGATAAGAAGCGTTCACAACACGTCAACCACCGATCAATGCCACATCGATAAAACCAATTGAAAACATTTTATACAGCAAATGATATCGCCAAACACAAAGTCGATGGGTTATGGACCTTAATTTTGCACCGTAGGTATGGGGTTGGATGACATGCTCACAATTCTACTTAGGAGGTCTTACAATCTAGTATCTATTTTAGGATGACTCTACGTCGCTACAGAAAATAGAAAAACTAAGTACTCAAGACATCCAACTGTATACTTCACCTAAATTGGAATACAATAACATGCCTTGGAAACATTTTATATTTAGAAAAGACAAATAAAAATTTAGAAATAGACGGTAGAAGATAAGCTGTACATAACAAAGAACATGTCGACGCATGCATTTCCAAAAAGACAAATTAAAATTTCCTTCTGCGTACAGATAAAAAAATACAGTACCCTAAAAGTTATCCAGGAGTTCTGAAATCAACTAGAAGTCATAAAATGTCTCTAGAACATGCCTAATCGTCCCTACGAGGCAGACACCAAAATGTATAATGAAGATACATACCTTCATAGAGGGCGAGTCCATATCGTTTATCGTAGAGTTATTTTCGTCTACAACGATCATTGCGTATTCCACGTCATCCCCGTTGTGTTCTATATGGAAAGTCAAAATGGTACATTATTACACAGCATATACAGTCGGCAATGGATACACAACATCGACAAAGCTTGCCTTAACAAAGCATTTAGGTTGAGGTATCGATGGGTATCTATTCTAGGGTTAATCTAGTATTTGATTGTGTCGAAAATTCTGTATTTAATTTATTGTTTTCTTGTTTTGGTGCTCAAGACATTATTTCACGCTTATTAAGATTATCTGGGAAACTTAATCCGTTATATTTGTAAAAAGTTGACCATAGAGAATTTATTGAAAACTGCGGACCTTAGTCTATGTGTAAATGTTCACTATGTAGTTTGGTTCAGAATTTTCGGTACAAAAAATATTTATCAAACTTCTACAAAAAAAAATCTGTTATTTTGTCAATTATTTATTAACTGTTATCCATGCATGAACCATTAGATCCACTCTCTATTGATGAAGCAACTTATACAAAATATAAACAAAACCACAAGCGGTGCCTCAGCGGTGCATTATTTCCACACAGTTTTGTCTTTATTTATCAAGGACTTAATGTGTTGTTATTTTATTTGACATATACTCAATAAAACATGAGTATTTTGTTTTATAATAATCTACTTTTATATTAGACTTAACAGCTGATCTCCCAAGATTTATGTCTTGTGATATTTTTACAAGTTCTTATAAACAAAATGATTTGTTTACATTTAAATTATTTTCTCTGTAATATTTTAGAGAAATAATACCCGAGTTATACTCTAAAATATTCAATAACTTGCAAACCATTACCTTTCATTGTGGAAAAAAATAAAATTGATTGGTATATCTTAATGCTTGAAAATCGATTCCATAATCAAATATTCGATTATCTCTGCTGTTGTATTTGTAAAAAACATCCTTCACTTTTGACAAATAAGACAAAGCAGCGTCCGTACATCGACGACACAGATAACTTAGCATTCGCATCAAACATAATTCAATTTACTATTTTTAAACATCCTGAATACACGAAGATAATATGAGACACCCTAAAGCGTGAAAGCGACTCAAGCTTGGTTAATGTGGATTCTTCTTGCATTCATTAGCTTTAATTTTAAATTACTTGAGATGCGAATACTGTAATATCACTTCTTACAAAACATATAGATCACTTTCAACTTTTGATTGAAAGCAATGTAAATTTGTTTTGTTTGAAGTGATGGTACGCCTGAATGGTATCAGCTTTGTTATTCTGGTACAAGGCCAATCATTTTTGATGTAGTTCACCTACATCACACGTTCACATACACGGTGGTAACATTTTTAATATGAAATCTAAGTTACACGGAAATTAAACTTAGCTTAAACGTTTAAAGTTCCTCACACGAAACGTAAATAATTGAATATTTTTTATCTGGAATTTCAAACCTGAATGATATGATGAATGATATAATGATGAACCTGAGCCTCGCATACAGTAATCAACAAGTCCCTTGTACCAGGATACCAGCATCAACCAAGCGGTCGTGTTACCTTGGTGCGCGCGGTAACTAGCGATGCGTGTGTGTGCGTGCGTGTTGTTGTGTTGGCTGCAGTCGAGCTTGCAGTGAGTGTGTGGGTGGCGGTGAGCAGGGTGCCCACCGGGCAGAAACTGGGGATACACGTGGTGGGACCACTGCGGGAAGAGGGGGCGGCTGCCTGCTTTGTTATCGGGAATTATGGGAGCGACGGGATGTTTGAGGATAAATAATTGAAGAGTGAGTGGTTATAATGTGGGCGTCAAACGAAAATAGTATTAGGACAACATGAAATGTAAGGAGGTTGTCAGATGTTCGGTGAATAATGGACAAACAAATGAATACAACAACGGTGTAACAGGACAGCATAAGTATTGAAGAGTTAAAGGAAGAAGGCGGTTGCGAGAGGCGTGGATAGAAAAGAGCAATCAGGTTAACATATTGGAAGCGCAACAGGCGAGTATACGGTACGAATAAAGCACAAATACGTTTGAAATCCGAATAATGTAGGAGATAATAAGACGGACCAGTGTCACAGAGTAGCATAGTACAAGTATAGTGTAAGGACGATGCGTGACGCAGTGTAGTATAATGTTGACGATTTTACCAGTGTCCCAAACCGTGAGGCGTAATCAAGCGGCGTGAAAAGGAGAAACGACACACTTCAGATATACAGTCTTTAGGTAACCTTCTGTGTACCGCCGCCGTCAAATATCATGATCAAACTTTGGACAAAGATACTCCATTGCCTGGAACTAGCTAGAGTCTAGTAATTCAAATTAAATATATTAACATTTTCCTATGATTTTAATTTTTGAAGACAGTAAAACATAAAACACTTGACCGCGACTGTACTAAATGATGATGATATGATCATTTTTTTTAAATCCAAATTTCAATAAATACATACCAATACAAAGTGGAAATATATGTCTTATATCAAGTGCAATAAAGCATATAAAAAGAAGCGAAATAAATTATTTACAGATAAATTAAAATCTAAGGAACAAACCCCATAGATCTATTGATAGTAAAAACAAATTTAGTCACAGATTGAAAATCATAGAAGTCGATAGAAACAATAAATAATACTACATAAGACAGTAATTACATAATGCTTTGAACTACATTGTAATAATCCATGTCAGTGTAATCAAATTATATAATTAATTATCTATTCATAAGGAAATATAACTTAAACGTTCTACTTAAAGGAAATAGAGAAGAAGACAACAATAGAGGAAGTAAAAGTGTTTTTGCTATAAATTAACTTAAACCTGCAATAAATCTAGTTTGTCTTGTTTTATGTATGTATATAACTGTATACTTTCTCAGGTGTCAATTAAGTATGTTTTGTCTTACTTGTAACACAAGTAATTGCCGAAGGAACGTGTCAACTAAAATAATTCCTACATTTACCAACATCTCCTAAATTTGAGTGCAGTTATTTTAATAATGTAGGTAGACATTTTTTAACATATGTCTTAATTGCGCGCTAAATGCTTGCAGGAGATAAATTTAGGGTTTGGGTAGTAAAAATATGTATATTTTTTCTTGCAAAACATTTTTAGACTATCTCAGTAGTAATGGCAAAGAGAGCGAGACAATGAGGACCGACCTGTCCTGAGTCTTTTTGTTCCAAAAGACATGTCAGTATTTTAGTTATTCGAACCACAAGAGGGTTTCAAGCAGTATCGGTATATCGTTAATGCAAAATCATTCATTTGTCGTCCCGTACACCGCAGTGGTTTAGAAATTAAGAAAACATATTCGATTCCAAGACCACTATCAACATTTTTAAAACATTCTTTGTATTGCGTTTATTAAAAATATTATTTCCCGACAAAACGCAATAAATTTTCTTTCGATCATCGTACCCGTTGCCTTTATTTAAGTATTCTTAACCACCACGCTTTTGGGGTAATAAGAAACGAAGCCATCAAGTGTCAGTATCTCTTCCTGTATGTAATGCGGCGTACCGTGGTGGTCGTGAGCGTGGTGCGGCCGGCGCGCGCAGTCAGGCGGCGCGTGCGCGGGTGGCTCCAAGATGTCGCGGTACTTGGACACCATCAGCACCGATATGAAGTACACGATGGCGAGCGACAGAAACTGCGCCTGCTTCGTCTCCTCCTGCAAAATGTAACTTTAGCACAGCGAAAAAATGTTTGATTTCCACCTTGGAACCTAATAGGTCAGAGTTAGTGTACCAAGAGCCTATTTAACTAAGGTGACCGCTTCCGAAGTATTCCCGGTTTACGTATTCCGTCTATCTTTTTAAAACGTCGATCAATAAGAGTAGATCAAAATACCAGGGCCCCATAAACAACCAAGCGATTAAACTGAGAACGAGGCCATGCCCGCATTTCAAGTCCCTGAGCTCTAATCATTACATTCGATTTGATCTTCAATGGTTTTTTTGTAGTGAGAGCCATTGTTACGCAATAAAAATCCAATCGATAAAAGTAGATCGTGTTAATCGAGAGTTATAAACAACTAAGTATTTAATTCTAGTAGTGCGAATAGCTATATATATACTTACGACATCTCTGTAGATAACTGCTCGTAATCTGTTCACATCCATGTCTTGTAATAATCTCTCCGGATCTTTGACCGGACTCGAAGCGTCCGCCAGACTTGCCACCACGCTCTTAACATAAAAATAACTCGAGTCACAAACACAACCTAAAAAAAGCTTTCCAAAAATAGTGACGTGTCTATAAATGAGACACGGCCTACCGGGATATCATGAACAGAAGGATATACAAAGTGTTACTGTAAAGGTTGAATGAAACGAAAGGGACAGAACATTTTGGGCGTCAACGTTTTTTGTTCATACGCATCTCTATAATTCTAGGATAAACAAAAAGTAATATAGGTATAAGTCAGAACGAAAGGGCGAATATGCCGTTACAAAAACAGACACATTTCGGAATAATAATATAAACATATTTATTTATGTAAAGTTTCGTATAACGGTGCTATAAGCGGTATTTATTATTCTAAACGAAAGTTAGAATGTACAAGGACAGGTTTAAAAGGAACTCTCACAATTACCAATTCTTTGACTGTAATCATAGGTTTTTTACAAGGGTAATATATAAACAGTTATCGCACAAATGCAAAGTAAACGCTTTTTAATTTCAGATTTAAATTATTTAGCTTGCAAGAACAAAATATGTAGCATGCATCTATAGAAAATTGTGTCCTGTAACAATGTTGTCAAGTCTATTGTCGAATAAATGTATTCAAACGATTCATGCAAAGGGACTATGGAACTAATAGACCAAATATGGGCGTGTGCTTTAAAAAAAACGAGGTCGATGTTTTGTGAGCTTATTTCGGTCTCGATTACACTTTTTCTATTAGGCTCGCATAAGCGGGAGGAGATGCGGGAAACAATTTTAGCCAGAATAACCCGCAGCCAAAAGTGAGTAAAGTAACAAAGATATAAATTTCTCTAAGTATGCTTGTCAGCAAATAAATCACCAAAATAATCTTGAAAGTGTCGAAGAATCAATTAGCGTAAACCAGTGTACCAGGACTTCATAAACGGGTGCGGGTGAACCGACGGGCCCTCAGAACGTGAGAAAGGGGGCGGAACTTAAAGTGCCTTATATTTTCTAAGATTAGTGAGAAAGAGAAGGATACATTCGTCCTGCTTTTTCGAAACGTTAAAAAAATATTGTGTACGATGGTTGGAAATACCGACCATACGATGTTACAATAGAGTGTATTTTACCTTGGGGTCGGGCGAGTCATTGGGGCGAGAGGC
This sequence comes from Heortia vitessoides, assembly GCA_020976665.1. Classification (NCBI taxonomy): domain Eukaryota; kingdom Metazoa; phylum Arthropoda; class Insecta; order Lepidoptera; family Crambidae; genus Heortia; species Heortia vitessoides. The sequence continues at coordinate 890,250 of JACJUM010002279.1, read as the reverse complement.
GCGCGCGGCGGCGTACCGCTGGCGCTCCTTGCACTCGAGGCAATTGCGCACAGCACACGTGCACACCTAAACACACGCACACGCGCTATCTAATCTAGTTCTACACACACTACTTAACAAACGAATACCAAACTCCGAAACTTTTTTATCGTTACTTTTTGAACGGAACGGAAGGGTTTTCGACTTATACAATCCTAATATCGTTGTTGATAAACCAGATTAGTTCATTAAACAGCTCAGCTTAGCTCGAGTTAGACTTTCAAAGATTTTATTTCAGTTGCAGGTGCATCGAACTGTTACTACCTATGTTCTCCTGGTACTCAAAACCGTATAATAGAAAGGGTAACGAATGGATTCATAGAAAAGAAACAAGGAATGTCGTTTTTTCTTTGACGATTACAAAAGAGAAACCCGTGAAATAGGATCGGAGTTTAGTAGTCTACGGTTAGGAATAAGTATGTTTTCTATTACTATAACAGTAGTTAGAACTAGAAAGAAATAAGTATAAATAGAGAAGTATACTACAATAGTTGCTCTATATTTGTCCACTATTTCTGTAATCTATTTCTGGAGTATGAAAGAAAGAAGTAAACAAAACGAACCTCTATAGGCATCCAAATGAATACAAGAGATTTTACCTTTCATTAAACCCTCTATACAACTTATAAGTATAGAGAGCACTAAGTAACAATGAAGTCAAATGGGTAACCTCAACAGAAGAAATGGCTAATCAAGAAGAAGAAATAATTTATACAATCAATTTCGGAGGTATTTAGACGATTTTGTGATTATTGAAATATATACATTATTAACATAACATCATAATATTATTTATATAAATAATAATTATTTGCCATAAAAAAATGACTAACCCAAGTATGACTCGATCTAAATGAACTTTGAACTCGGCGTATAGAGAATAAGTCAGAATCGATCACAAAATCTTCCAAATCACACTCACAACGAACTCAACGCAACCGCCAAGGGTCTACTCACCAGTCTGAGACACTGCCTCAGGATGCCGCCGCTGGACATGTTCTTCTCGGCCTCCAGCTCGGCGAAGTTGAGGGCGCTCGCGAAGATGAGGACGTCCGCCATACTGACCAGGCGCTGCAGGAACGTCACCGCCACCTCCACCGGCATGCCCTGGGTGGGCTCGATCACGTCCAGTTCGTTCTGTCGACAAACGAGAGGTCGTCAATGGAACCTCGCTCTCACTTTTACTGCCCCTATCAGCAATATATATTTTTTTGTTTAATGTTGTTATTGACACACTATCGTATTAGGTTTAGCCTGTAAGGAAAGGTGTTAAGTTTAATAAATAAATAAGTTCAAATAAATAAAACAACAGGCTATGAGATTAGAGATTAAGAGATCAATAATTATATTAATATAATTATTGAGTAAAGTTATATAATATCTTCTAGTCACAAGGCTGACGACGCGCTAGTGATTACAAATAATTTACTTAAATACATATTTCTAACACCCAGACACAGAACAAACACAAATATCATCATATAAACATTCGCATGGATAACAAATAATTACCATACTTGCGTATCATTGCTCCATAACTGACTCGAGTAACATGGAAATACAAGAGTTGTATTCGTAGTGCAATTCGGCTACGAATTTACCTTTCAGAATGAGTCGATGAGGAATATACTGCAAAAATGTATTGTTTTCATATACTAGGACGCGATAGACAAACTAAAGTGATAGGAATTTCAACTCAAACATTTACCCGTAAAGTATTACGGAAGGTAACTTTTGTAGCTGTTGAAAGCACCTTTCATTGTTGTTAGTACAAAAAATTAGGAGAAAAAATCAAGTATCCATCTTGGGTAATTTATCCTTGAATGCCCTCTAATCTACCAGGCTGTTATAAGTATTAAGCAAATGAAATAGTGTAAAGAAATACCAAATGATTTAGATAGAAGTTATTTTATAGCTGTAATTTACAAAGAAAATAAATATGTCAGAATTTTAAAACACTGTTTTAAATTGTAATTATTTTGACTGTCTATTTGTCCATGTTGTAATTTACTGAATGAACTAGCCATTTCAAACCCAAGGAAAGTGGTAAACCTGTAACAAAACTCGTGTACATTGGTACCTCACACTCACCAACTTCTACTGCCAAATAGCAGTGTTGGCATTCCGGTTTGAAGGGTGGTAGAGGCAGTGAAATTACTGGGTAAATGTGATATAGTATCTTCAGTTCACATTGTTGGCGACACGCTAGTGATATATTTGTGATGACACGCGCGTCTATAGGCTGCGGTCATGTTAATCGTATGCTTCTTTGATAACTTCATAATATAAAAAAAGATATAAAAACAATACAACCGGCGAGAAAGTACATTTTATACGTATGTATAGTATAATAATAATAATAACTTTATTCAACAACAAAAGGTAACTTAAACTAAAATACATTTTGATACTTAGGTACCTAAACTAGGTCTAGCCTGTTCTTATAAAGGCACCTATGCTCTAGTGTGCATGTAGGTGTGGATGTGTGTCTAAATGGTGTAGTGTAATACAAAGCTTGTTAATGCAACACATTATTTATAGTATACAGATCAAGCTTCGCATCAAATATTATAAAACGTTTTAGCTATTACTGACCAATTTTGCAACCTTTTACATTGAGAGGCCTCTTTATACACAAACTAATATCCAACCAATTTTGACATTAAACTGAATATATTTAAAGAATTAACTTTGCTAACTGCTACCATTTCATATACAATTTTCAATACTTCAGCAACTATCGATGTTACGTTATTGACAAGGATGGATCAATTTGACGGGCCCGATGGCGCAGATGGTAGTGATCCTATCTTGTGCGCCAGGGGTCGTGGGTTTGATTCCCACCCAGAGCAAATATTTATATAATGATATTTGTGTTAGTTTTGTGTCTGAGTGTTAAATATATGTATTTAAGTAGTATATTTGTGATTCCTCGATTATCTGGCGTCCGTAATAAAAGTGCTTTAAGCGACATACCAAAGAGTCAGGTCAAAGTATTAGATGTTGTGGGAATTAATTAGTAGCAATGTCTTAAGCACCATTAAAAAAAGTAATTGGTAGTGATACTATCTTATGAGCTAAGCTTCGTGGGTTCGATACCCACGCAGGAAAAAAAATATAAAATGTATATTCTGTGTCTGGGTGTTAAATATGAATTTATGTACTATAATTATGACTCGTCTGATGTCCGTAACTGTACACAATGCGATCACGAGGTTCAAATAGACTGCTGGTACAGAGGTGGGCATTACTGAAGTACCAGGACGACATAACAACATAGGAGCTTACATTTGGCGACGTGGCCGAAGCCAGTAGCGGCAGTAGCCCGCCACACGCGATGATGAGGTTGTCCGCCAGCTGGCTGATGAGGTGGACCGTGTTCACCACGAAGATGGCGTTCTCGCTGCTATTCACGAAGTCTATCACCGATTTTGTCGAGTGACTGCGCCACACCTGCGATATTACGTCGTTTCATCATAATATCACAGCTGAATTCGAGCTATTTTCTTAAAGACTCATGTTTTCCATGAAATATGGTAGTGCTAATTTATAAAAATTCTTATTAGAATCACGTCATCGCTCTCGAGTCTAAAAAGAAGGACAGACGAATACCGGTAGAGTAGCATAGTACCTCCCTTTGGTTGGGTAGCTGGTTTTGTTCTAGTAAACATTATCTTAAGTTTAAATCTTATGGAGGTATCAAATACAAGAATGGGCAAGCAGCGCCCCGATTTTCTGATCTGCGGTTGCCACCACGCATGTCCGGCGGGGCATTTATGGGGCAGTCAATAAATACATGCCGTGAGGTACCGGCAGAGCAGAATAGTACCTCCCCCAGTCCTAGTGTCGTGAAAGACGACTAAGGTAACAGAACTGACAGATGGCGGTATTTCCATCCGAGACAATGCAGCTCAAACGCACAGTGTGGGGATGGGCAGCAGCATCCCCGTCGTGAAAGCTGCGCTCTGCGATTTCCAACACGCTTGTCCAGCGCGGCTATTATGGGTAAATCCCTCTTTCTTGGGGGGCCTATGTCCAGCAGTGGACTTTCAATGGCTGGTATGATGAATAATACTCACTTGTATATCAGTCTCTAACGAGAAGAGCACATCAGACAGCAGCCTCTGGTGGATGTACGACCACCTGAACTCCGGGATGCGGAACGGGGGCCGGGTCGGGCCGGGCGAGAACATCGCACGCGAACACTTCGACGGACGCTTTGATTCTGGGAATGGTTAACCAACAGATGAAAAACTGGTAATGAAACGTAAATATTTCTATACAGCATATTTGTATTGAAAACTAGCGGCTTCCGGCTTGTCTGTTTTTCATCTACGCATATGAATGAATAAAAGTAATGTTTGTTTTATAAAAAAAAAACACTAAACAAAAAAACATTTATAAAATGAGCATATGAGAGTTAGTACTTTATATATAGGCATATGAAATGCTAGTGCGTCGTCTCGGGATTCCCTTTTACCCCCTCAAAGGATGATTTTCGAAAAAACATTTTCCACATATTTCTTGATTTACAACGATAAACCTTCACATGTTTCCCCTACTTCATAAAAGAAATCCCTGTGAATTTTTTTTAGTTTCATCTCTTAGAGTTTAGACTAAGTTACCAGAACCGACAGATGGCGGTATATCCACCCGAGTCAGTGTAGCCTAAACGCACAGGAAGGAGGTGGGCAGCATCCCTGTCGCGATAGCTGTTCTCTGCAATTGCCAACACGTTTCTCCAGCGCAGAAGTTATGGGAAGAATTCCTCATTTCAAGGGAGGCGGCCTATGTCACGCAGTGAACTCCTAATGGCTGTAATAATGATGATGATATAGATAGTGTGAAGATGTAGGTATGTAGGTGTTAAAAAAACAACCGACCAAATATACCTTATACCATATACATAAATACATTTCTAAGAACTAAGTTTAAAGTATATCTTTGTGAACAATGTGAATATACGCTTACCAAAATGATTGGAATCGACTTGAGTGCTAGTTGATGCGCTACGTGGCCTTTTCGGTGAAGCGGACGTGTTTGTTCCCTGTGTGGACACACCCTCAGTCCTAGTGTTGTCCTGCTTCATCTCGCTGTCCCCGGGCAGACTCACGCGTCGCTTGTCCCTTTCACTGTCTCGTTCCATATCTTCATCGAGATCCTGCTCGTTCTTATTAGCGAGTGAAATGTTTTCGCTAATGGTCGAAATAGGTGGGATTTCTGGCGTCTTCGGTTCTTCTGCTTCGGAATCTTCTACCCTCTGACTATCGTTCTTCGCGTTCTCTTCGAGAACTTCGTCGACGACTTCAGGTTCTTTCTTTTCTTTCTCCAATTCCTCGTTCCTCGTGTTCACTAAGAACTCTCCATCCAGGGGAAGTACGTTCCCTTCGTGGGGATGATCAGAGGGTAACACTCTTTGAGGACTATTGTCGTCGGCGACGTCACCGTTGTCTTTGCCGTCATCTTTGGATATGACCGATGAAATAAGATCATTCACGATCTCCAAAGCTATAGCCTCAGCCGTCTGTTTCTCGTTTACGATTTCTTCGATCTCCTGCTCAAAATCATCCCGACCGTTCGGCGTGTTGCCTTCCGAATGTAGCCCCCCAGATATCGCCCCGGAGTCCGTGTCGTCGTCCGACTTCAGTCTGACGGTCTCCAAAGCGATCGTCAATACGTCGTTGACGATATTTATGGCGACGTGCTTGGGGTCGTCGCCGTCCGCGTCCGGAACGTTCGCGTCGGTCTTCTCCTGCGCTCGTTTGGGACTGGTCGCTTCGCTCGGGGTCAGGTACGGCTCGGACGGTTCCGACAGCTCGGACTCCCGCTCGGCGGCGACGTTCGCGTCCGCGGTCCTCTCGGGACTAGCGGTCTCGCTGACCGACAGACTCGACGGGATCCCCTCGCTCTTGTCTGTGTTGTCGTCCTTGGACACGTCGTCGCCCACGTCGCGGACCGGGACGTAGTCGAGGCTGCCGCGCCGGGCGAGGCCGTCGGTCCTCTCCGAGTTGTCGACGGTTCCGATGCCGGATTCGGAGCTCTCCAAAAACTTGCCGTCCGGCAGCACCGAGTCCACCGAGCCGGCCGGCTCGCCGCTCGACCTCTCGGGCTCCTCGTCGATCGCGTGCTCGGTGTCGGCGGCGCCGGCGCGGCCGGCGCCGCTCGCCGCCTCCGCCGAGGCGGGAGCTTCGCAAGCGTCGTCGGACCCCACCGCGGTTCGACCGACCTCGCTCGCCTTCGAGTCGCAACTGCAGGCTTCCACCTCGCGGAGCGATAGGCCCTCGCCTATTTCGGTCTGCGCGGCGTGGTGCAGGGCGCCGGCGGGCGGGGCGGGGGCGCGTGAGGCGGGGGCGTTGGCGGCGGGGGCGGGGCCGGGGGCGCGCCGCTCCCAACCAGAGATGGTGGAGATGGGGCGCTGCTGTCGCTCGGCGGGGTCGGTGATGTTGTCGGCGCGCCGTTGCTCGTAGTGTTCGTACATCTGGGCGAATTGTAGCTTAAATTCTTCGTACGAAACCTGGAACACGGCGGAGGGCATTTCAAATATTTGTAACGGAACGAGCCGACCTACACCTCGCAAGAGGCGGTTGTTCAGGTGGTCCCCATGATGCTTCCGGCTGGGGCCAGTCCGCCGATTGTCTAACGTCGCGGACGTGTTACCCATAAATGGAATGACTAAAACTGACTTTTTGAGATTCTACCCGTGTAATTCTGTACGTACAGGTCTACGTTCTAAGTCCCGACCACACGACTCACCTTCGAGTGGACAATGGCCAGCGTATCTACCCAGACCCGCCAGCCACCGTACTCGTGCTTTATGGCGTGGTGGAGCAGCATTCTGAACAGTGAGTACACCATGTCCGAGATCTTCTGCTCCTCGCCGCTCTTGGGGTGGATGTACGCCATCGCTATCAGCCACTCCTGAAATTATGAAAAGTATTGTTGACCACATCGGATGAAAGTTTATTTTTCTGGAAACAAACCTATTACTGCCACTTTGAAAAATAAATAAATGAGATCGATTTTCTCCTAATCATTAGACAACATATTAATGAACTAACCTGCCACACAGACATCTGCAGCACGGTGCGTCGGTTCTCCCGGTTATTGCTGCAAAGCAGTGTCATGTCCGAGAGGAACAGCTTCTTCACCTCCAGCAGCTGTTCTGTCTGCTTCGACTGCCTGATCAGGGTCGCTACTACCTTCAGGATCACTGGAAGGTAACAGAAAGTGATGGTAAATCCAAAAAAAAACCGCTTCCGTCCAAAAGAATCCTAAGTACCAGTAAGTCATTCGTAAATGTATTTACAGCAATTCCATAAAACCAATTATAAGAAAGTGTATGTCATCTGAACTCAAATTTAGCGGTTTCAAAATTTAAAGGGCACGGAATCAATTCTCTTCACGGAACCCTATTAAAGATGAAGATTTTAAATGAAATACATGCATAATACATTATTTTATTTATATTTTCAAGCAAACTTGCACATTCTGAAATGGGTCTTCAAGTTAACTATAAAATACTCACTAGGATTCTCCAGCCTAAAGTGCGGCTGAGGCTCAGGGTGGCTGGTGTACAGTATCTGCTGACCGACGTGTTCAGTCAGCAGCTCGTACAGTGCGTTGTAGACTGGCAGCGCCAGGCCTTCACCGCACGCGCCGAGGCGGGTCGCCAACAAAGTGTACAAGTTGTGTGGCGACATCACGTCATATTTTCGTCTGAAATATCCGATTGAGTCATTCGTCACCATCATCAAAGCGGGACTAGAACGTCCACTGCTGGTCGCAGCCAAAAAGAACCATCCGAACCATAAACAGAAATCTAATCCATGCCTTAAATAACAGTTTGTGGACGTACTACCATTTATAAGGTCGTAATACAATTAGCCTTTGTTGTGCGCTAATTCCGTAAGCAAGAACCAATGTCAATATTGCTTCTACGAAATTACTACAACTCAAAGAAGTTACTTATTGTAATGGATAAACTAATTAAGAACGACTTTTAGAATACTTCTCTATTATGTAATACTTCAGGAGAAGGAGAACTGGACAAGTTGAACAGGGACAAGTTTTGTCAATAAATCCCCCACTTTACAGATCATTAAAATCGTGTAACTGTCTGTCGAGTTCGGAAAGCAATAAAACTATGGGGCCACTGTAGAACTTTGTGTAACTTTTGAAAGTCATTTATCAAAACTATTGCCGAGTAACTAATTCCAAAATCATACAAATTCCCGTTTAAGTAGGTTAGTGTTAGCAGGGATTCAAAAATAATGAAATGTTAAGGTTTTTTACAATTTGAGCACTTGTTTGCTTTCATCAACGCCATAGGTAAAAAAAGACCTGGATATTTTAGGCCCATAGTACACGGCGTATCTTAAACGCGCCGACGACGCGCGTTTCAGAAACGCGCGTTTTCGGCGCCGTGGACGCTGCTTGTTGCGTACTAGGTACTAGTACGTAAGGTACGTACTTAGGTTACTAGGTTGCGTTCGAATTGCGTTTGAAGCGCGTATACGCGCGTCATATGTGCGTCGTCGGCGCGTTTAAAAAACGCCGTGTACTATGACCTTTAAACAAAGAACGGAGATTTCAAACAAATAAAAATGACTTATGGTCGACATTTCTTACTATATAGTATATCCAGAATCTAAGTACCTTAATTTTTCCCTAGGAAGTAATACGCTTTTCAATTTTCATTAAAATCTAATCATGCCTTTACCCGACCAAGTAACAAACAGACACATTTTCACATTTATAATCATCATATAAGATACAAATCCCACTGTTGGGCATAGGTCTCCCCAAGAAAGAAGGATGGTTGCTCTTAAATGCCTCGCTTGGCAGGCTAGAGCAATTACAGGGTGTAGCTTCGCTGCAGCAACACTGCTGCCCATCCCCACTTTGATATACTTTAGGTACGCTATTTTGGGTGGTCGGTTCCGGTATCTAAGCTACTTCTTACGACACCTGGTATAGAGCAGTATGGTTATATTGCGAGGTACCGGCGGAGTAGAATAGTACCTCCCTCGGCACTAGGAGTCGCATTTATAATATTTAAAGATATCTTCCTATTATAAAATGATATTTCTACAAATTAAAAAGTGAAGTCATTTCCTCACGCCGAGATCTTACTATCTCTTTACTTATATATTCTAAATGACTTAACGGATTTTAATGCAGCTTTCAGCAATAGATATAACGATCCAAGGAGAGGCTAGTACTAACTGAATGTTTTAAATGCGGAAGTAACTTAATCTGTTTGTTACCTGTTCACGTTACATCTACGCAACCAATATTTTTCTTTCGCTGTTTCGAGTTTCTGCATAAAGTTACCTTATGCAGAAACTTAATATGAGCGATTTTAAAACGCGCTATCGGTTATAAGCTAATCTATTTAGAAAATCCCAAACCGTGTTCAATTTTCGATCTTACTTATATTATAATTGTATCAGTGAGTTTGTTTATTTATCCCTTCACGCATTATATACACCACTACTATCACAAGGGAGAATATAAAGTACCTTTCATCCCTATAACTGTTTATCTGGGGAATTCAGACGAGCGAAGCCGCGGATAAATACTGGTATTTCATATAAGACAGTACATGAATAAGGAAAATAAAATGAATATCGGAAAGGTCTCTAACGGTTAGTTGATAAATCCAACGATCGTAACGAGTTTACGAGACACCAGTCCGCTCGCCATAAACCTTTCGACCGACAAAAGATATCGCCGACTGCCAGTCCAGGCTTCATTGCAACCTCAGTCTTCGAGATCGATCGATCCTTGATATCCAAGTTTTCATATGGACGAGACTTGGGTATTTTATCTATCTTTACTGCATGGTATAAAACTATGTCACTTCTCGCTGTCTGTATAATGCTTAGATTTTTTAAAAACAACACAACGGATTTTGATGCGGCTCTTTTAATAGATAGAGTGATTCAAGAAAAATATTTACATGTATAACACATACGTAATATAGTGAAAGAACACTGATAATTATAGAGTTTTCTAATGTGATGTCGTAAATAAACACATTTTTTGCGCCCTCATTCTAAACAATAACCATTTTTTATCCTCGTTGCATCTGTACAAAGCCGGGGCGAGTCGGTAGTTCGGTATACTCATTACGTGTCTCGAAGTCATCATCATCATCATATCAGCCATTGGGAGTCCACTATTGGATACCTTTATCCCTAAAATAGGGGGATTCTTTCCGATAATTTCCTCACTGGGCAGGCGTCGTGGCGATCGCAGAGTGCAGCTTCGCGCCGATAACGCTGCTACCCATCCCCACCCTGTATTATTGTATTTATGCTGCGCTGTTTATCATGACGAAATATTGCGTCAATAATCATTTCATAATTATTTTTCTCAAGGCTGATAAACTATACACATTATACAAAAAATATTAAACTCGATTCAGTTATCTAATCCAAAGCTCATCCCGGACGCCGTTCACGCCGTGGGTTAACGGCAGAGTATAATAGTACCTCTTCTTGTAATAGGTGATGTAAAACGTGACTGAGTTACCGGAACCGACAGATGGCGGTATATCCATCCAAAATAGTGTAGCTCAAATGCACAGGGCGGGAATGGACAGAAGTGTCCCCGTCATGAAAGCTGCGCTCTGCGAATGCCAACACGCTTGCCCAGCGCGGCAATTATGGGCAAAAATTCCCCCTTTCTTAGGGGATGCCTGTGTCGTGGTGATGATGACTTGTTATCAAAGACATCATTATCTATCACTGTGCCAGATTTCAAACAGATCTGTTTGTCCGATCTGGCGTGAAAGACGACACCCACCCATATATCTATCTATAAAGTATTAGTTGAAATGTATGAACCTGTTTAACAGGCAGATTGCTGATAGAAGAAGTAAATAAGTATATTCTTTTTTGAGTAACATGAATACATTTTCGCCCAAAACTATTAAATCCCATAAACGCGGATTCAGAACGAACATATCAACTTTATTACCTAATGAAAACGGAAGAGAGGTGAATTCATGTTTTATCAAAATGTTTACAACTTAATTACAGACAAACGACAGGAGAGACTTTAATTATATTATCCAGCGGTATAAAATAATAAAAAAATAGAGAAACCAAACTATCAAAGAAACAGTTTATAAGTACTAGGAGTCCATAAGCCTCGAAGTTCATTTCAGACAATCGTCCGTCTAGACTAGACCAATCACCACTTCGTAGTTCACAGATTTCCAATATCAAAGGGAATTTAAATACGTCTTTTAATGAAAATGCTACCTGCGGTGTTCAGTCCGTGAGATATAAATTTTATTGAATATAATAGAGACGAAAAACAAAGTGCAGTCACTTACTCTGGGTACCTAACACCTATAGGATAATAATAAAAAAAATGTAGATAAAATTGTATCATTTACAACAAACACCAGATTTAAAAACGCTTGGCGCGTGCCTAAGAATTTAGAGCCGCACAAAGCTGTGTCGATCCGTCAGTCTTAAAATAAGGTGAAGATATCTACAATTAAATGTAATTTATTATATTACGGTAAAGATTTTGACTCTAAACCTATTCATTTATTTATAATGGAAAAATGTCCATCCAAATCAAATGAGCGGATTTTCACAAATGTGAAAATCCGCTCCTTTTTTTTAGTTAACGAAAGTTCTAAAGCTGTAGTATCCATTATATTCAGAACCAAATAATATAGAAATTTCGCCTGAGAGGATTTTATTTTTGATTATAGTCATCCACCACACATTTTAATTACACTCATTCTTATATACTCATAAAAGAGTCCACGTTGTTCACGTGCCGCGGGCATTACTTATATATTCTCAATAGAATGTGGACCTGGATAGGAATGCTGAATCCGACAAATTCAAAGCGCGCCATAGCTGGGAAAAAAACAGCGAATTGTACAAATATACTTACTTGTGAGTACTTCTGCTCAAGAAAAATCCGAGCAGCTTCAACGCCTGGAGTCTTATCAACTGGCTTTCTGAAGATAGCAACTTGAAAATTGTCCTCACTCCGCCCTGCAAATGTGCACAGCTTGCTATTAAATCAAACTCAGCGATTTCAAATTTTACTCGGATAAGGTACACAGACAGAATAATGAAATAGTGCGGTGTTAAAAAATTCAAACGTACTTTAGCGTCAAAGGCCGGCACCATCGAACTGGGATGCTCTGACATTAGAGAAATCAGCATTTGTAAAACATCATGCAAATTTTCGTCCTGTAAATCATAAGAAAATACCAATATATTCCATAAATAAAACCATCTATTAAGTAAAGTAGGTTACGTTAAAAATCATTTTACCCCTTTCTTAACTTAACCAAAAGTACCAGGGCGACATACCTCGTGCATAGTTGTTAAGTAGTTTAGTAACGACTGTAGTTCGTCCTCTTTCACTCCGTTGCCGATCATGATAAGTTGCTTTAGAAAGAGAAGGATGTATGCCCGGATCGTAAGTATATCCTTGTGGGCGGGGCGAGGGCCGTCTGCGAACGGGAGTAAAATTGTTTAAGTTTATGTTTTCCTGGTAACGTTGATTTAAATAGAGCGTGAGCGCGAGTGCTTTTTTGTACCTTTCGCAGAGAGAGAGATGTTTGGGTACTCAAATTTGTTTAAAAAAACATAAACGAATGTATTTATTAAAAGTTTTATTTATTGTACTAATGAAAATTGTGTAAGTACTTCTAATAATTATATCTTTTGAAAACCATTAAGTGGCCGTTACGATATCGAGGATCAACTTTAAAATATTAAGCAACTTTTAATCGAATTCCCCCGCAATAAACGAGCCGCCTCCGAGGTCGTTTGGGAGGAAGCACTCGTTAGCGAGATAATGCGCGCATCATAAACTTATCCCTGGCAAAGACAGACCATCCGGCCAAATTTAGACGCCGTCGTTTAGTTCAATTATCTCCATTTAACATCGCGAAACAGTTAAGAACTGTGATAAAGTGCCAAACCAATGTTTGTACTGTTGTGCTGAGTGGGAAGTTTTGTGTAACGAAAGTTTCCGACGGTACAATACGATATTTAAATATGTATGTGAATACTTTTGTTTGTTTGTCGTATGTAATTAGGTGAGTGGTTGTGTTTTTTTATCACATTTAAAACCAGAGCGCTGTAATTCGTATAATAAACGGGAGTGTTTTTATACCTTTTTGATCGGGCTAAGAGAGAATGGCTACCCAATATTCAACCATTATGTTATTAATATAAAGGCGAATGAATAAAATGCTTCTTTCTCGTTGTTATAAAGAGGTGACAGACATATACACAAGTACTATAACTAGTAGCTTATAAAAATACTATTTTTGTAAAAGGTAGTTCGATCTCAAAGAACACAGCAAATACTTACCCATTCCTTTCGGAGTGATACCACTCTTTGCCCGAGGGTTGACAACCCAGTAGTAGAACTTGAGCGTATGCACAGTTTGAAGGACCGTGCTGACTCTCCTCACGCTGCCGTAAATGTGAGCATCAGCCAAGAAGTCCGTGGCCAAGTAGCAGTAAAGCCTAGCTTGCACCGCAGCCGGCGTATGGATCCACAAGGCAGGGTTGAAGAGTATGTGATCCAGCAGCTGCCAAGTGAGAAAAGATTGGCAGAACGACTGCGATTAGCATAGTCTTTTTACTGTCCGATGGTTGGAAGCGTGTGCTCTCTTGCTTTTATGTGGCCCTAGTCCATACATTAAGCTTCTTTACTTTTAAATACTAGTAATTTATATTGTTTCCAAACAATCTACGTGAGAACAACTACTATTTATCTCATTACCATGTATAATTAGGATTACTAAATCTAACTGCTTCAAAATATAAAGCACTTGAAGTAAATCTCTTGAAAGTTAACATTTCTCAATTATTTGGTTCATATGAATCAAAATATTTTTTTATACTATAAAGATATTAAACAAGTTTTGAAGTTATACCTCTGGAGAGGTAAATTACCCAAAATCTATATCTGCATAGAAGCTGGGAAGCCCCAAGTGCTCAAAGCTATGTGATTTTTATTTAATACTACTTGGACATCGTCCAATTTCCTTTGTGTGTGCTAGAAACCCGTGAACCTGCAATATATATATCCTATATATATACAATGCAATGAAAACTATTTCTGTGTGGTGTATTTGTCTCGGTGTTTGTGTATACAAAACAATAGGAAGACAACTATGACAATTAACATTTATATGCAAAAAGACCAAATTCCCTTAAGGTTTGAATTTATAAACAAATATGGAGAAAAAGTAAAATTAATGTCTCGTAGAAAAAGTTGCAAGTGGTGAGTGTAGGGATTCTAAAAAGGGTTCAAAGAATTGAATCCGAAATTTTCGCTTAAATTTATTCGACAATTCTAAAAGAACAGAAAACATAAAAACCCCGTAAGTCCCAAAGCGAAAACTCACGGATCAAAAGCACCGAAGAAAACGAAACGAATAAAAGTACACACTTCGAAATCGCTTCAAAAATACGAACGCAATAAAAGTTTAGGAACGCAAGCAGGGGTGGTGGCGTCAAGTGAAACATTATTCTTTCGAACACGTATAAATGCAGTATTTCCTTAGTGAGATGCGATCGTTTATTTCCCGTTGGGGGGTGCACACTCGTACTGTAATAGTCGAGGAAGCAAGAGGAGCATGCGCTAACAACCATCGAAAGAAAACTTAATTAAGTACACAGTAAGTTATTCTTAAGTTTACTAGACAAACCAAACCAAATGCATAATATTTCCAAGTTCTTTTTATATTACATGTAAAGAGACAACGTAAAATCAAATGAGTTTCTATACAAGTATAAAACATATACAATGTTTTAGCGTGTCTAGTAAAATGTATATGGAAAATCAATTGACGTGCAATCTTTGAAGTTTCCCCTCGAACTTAGTTATTACCGCGAAACCACTTTCTATTTTGCAAAATGCACTTTAAAGCGAACCCCGCGAGCGAAGGGAAACTTTAAAAACAACTATACACAAGGAAAAAATTGGCGACAGTGAGAAATAAAATTTGCTCGGGAAAAACTCGCGATGCGATGCCGGCAGTCAATGTCAATTTTACGAGTACATTCGGCTGTTGTGACGACGCGGAGTGCTAAGTACTGTCTGTTTGTTTTGAGCATTCATTTAAACTCGTAAAGTCGCATTAACTGTGCCATAAAGAATATAACACACAACAAGGGACGAGAGTACTCATTCTCGCCGTTTCCAACCTTGAAGGTACCTATAAAGAGTGACGTAGCGGGTGTGTAAAATTTTTTAACGACCAATTATACTCCTGAATGTGGTTATGTTGTACTCCTGAAGGTGGTTGTGTGTTATGTGTACTTAAAGTTGTAGTTTTGACGTACATAAAGTTAAATATGATACCGATAAAGTGATAAAAAACCGTTGCCAACTGTGCCTTTGTGCGCTATAAAAATGTCTGACGAAAGGTGATGTGTAACTTAACTCAAGATAGCCTCTGCATTCTGAGATATATATATATATATATTTGCTTGATATTGCTGTGAAAAACCGGCAGAGTAGAACAATACCTCCCTCCGCACCAGGTGTCGTCAGAGGCGAATAAAGTACCAGAACCGACAGAAGGCGGTATATCCATCCAAATTGGTGTAGCTCAAATGCAGCAGCATCCCCATCATGAAAACTGCGCTCTGCGATTGCCAACACACTTGCCCGGCGCGGCAATAATAGGCAAAATTCTCCCTTTCATCGAGAGCCTTATGTACAACAGTGGAATTCAATGGCTGATATGATGGTTGCAGTATTACGATTATTGTAAAGGGTACCTCTAGTAGATTACTAAAATAATTTTTAACTATTCGCAATGCATTTCATTTTCAATACAGACCGTAATTGATTCATTGGCGAATAATTAATTATTTGTAGTATCTATAAAACTGACTGCAAATGGCTTGTTTTCGGAGCGTGCCCAATCCAATCTGCCATTTGTTGACTCGTATTTGGCAAATTAATTAATCTAGTACATCGCTGTTTGCTTGCAGCCAAAGCGACCAGTGTTGCCATTAATTCTATTTGCCATCTAAATTGTGTGAGCTATTTACAAATTTTATGCGTTGGAACCCAAGTGAATATTTTTAAAGCAATTTTCTTTTTCTCTCGCATCTTAAATGACCAGAATTATGTAAATATTTTCTGTACTTACGCAATGTTGGTTAGGCTGGTGGGGAAAATTTCTCATCTCGATTTTGGGGTCCAATTTAATTACCGTCAGAGATGAAGTCACCTATTATTTCACTTTTATTTTTATTTTACGAAAAATGTTGGGGAATTAAATGCCTTGGCGGTGTTTATTTTCTTTATTTTATATTCATATTTGAATTATAAAATTAGTTGCTGATTCAGAGACAATTGGTATTAAAATAGCAGTACCTAGCCAAAAAATTGCAAGTGTGGACTAAAAAGAAAACCATGTACAAAATGTAAATACCTGTTTCAACAGCAGATCAGAATTAGGAGAACAGCACGTGACAAGATGTTTCGTCAGATGTAGGAATGAGGCGAGCGTGTCGGGCGTGAGGTGGTCTCGGCTGCACCTCTGCAGCATGTGCGAGATTACCAGGAACCCACGACATTGCAGCATGTGCTGTTGCACCGTGCTGCACGACTCTACCAGTGAGCACACGAAGCCGAGCAGTTTCGAACTGGGAAAATATATAAATGTGAGTGGAGGAGGAGGTCCACTACCGAGACCTGTGCAGTCCCGCCTGAAGTCTAGACAATAATTCAGCATTTTTCAATGTATAAACCTCAAACGTAAATGTGAGTGAAATGAATGGAGGAAATATGGAGGAGATTGTAGTAGTTCATGTTCTGCCTCAGGGTTTTAGCTAAAGTTTATCATTATTTATTTATCAGCTAAATCATGTGGGTGTGACAGACAGTCAGGAAATTATATTAGCAGCCAAATTTGACGGGCCCGATGGCGCAGATGGCAGTGAACTTATCATATACGCCAGGGGACGTGGGTTCGATTCCCACCCAGGACAAATATTAAAATGATGATATTTGTGTTTGCCCTGCGTCTGGGTGTTAACTATATGTAATTAAGTATTCTATTTGTGATTCATCTGTTGACTGATGTCCGTAGCACAAGTGCTTCAAGCGATTTACGACGGAGTCTGATCGTAAATCGTATGAGATGTTGTGGAATATATTAATATAATGTATTTAATAGTATACCAGATTTAGTAAAGATTACTTTCTTTGTCTATTCTTGTTACTCCAACAAATTAAATAAATCTCGAACATACGCAACAAAAGACTATTTTCAAACAGCAAGTATCATAAAGAAAAACATATTTACATGTCATTCATAAAAATTTGTCAAAAATAATCTTCAAAAATAAACATAAAAGTAATGACACAAATACAATGCACAAGAAATAAAACTATTTCCATTTGAAAAAAACCACATAAAAATACAATTTATCTGAAAAGATGATCGAAACCAATCTCAACAAAGAATACCCTGAAAAAGTGAACCTTAACTCACGAGCGATATAAAATCTTTCAGTCAGCGCTTCAACGGTAAAATTGCTGACTCCTCATACATGCATGATTAAAGAGGTCTATCTAGGTACCCTTCCAACTGGGAGATCAAAACGATCTCGAATTAAGCTGCTTGCTCACTCAATTTCACTCAAAATTAGAGGCGGGGTCATTAGATGACATCGTTAAATAAATAGTATGTCACGCACCATCTTTGATATCGGCTATCATTAGGAGAAGAAATCGAGGTGTTAGTATTTGGTACCAATATTGAATTCTCAAATTTATTTAATTTTGAACATGTTTATACTTCGTAGAGGTCTACAAGATATGTGAGTGTAATGTATGAGTTACACTTTACTAATTACAAGACGCAATTTTTTAAATACAACTTGAGAATTAATTACACTGTACTTTAAGGCGTATCGTCTCACTCATAAATCTAAAAGGGCCTGCCATCATAATGAATGTTATGAAAGATTTAATTTAATAAGCGTCGGATACAACCACCGCGCTCAAATTATAAATTGTCCCCGCAAAATGTCCCCAATAAATCTCAACGGGTGCGGCAGTCGACACCAGGCAATTAGGAGTTGCGAGGAGTTAGTTCATAGCTCCTATTAACCGGCCACCTCGGGAAGTAGTCGAGTTTCAGAGGCTATTGGGGCCCGACAGAGAAAGTGCATTTAGCCGGGTAACGCGACCGAAGCTACTTCGAATATTAATGAATGGTTTTAGCAGTTGAGACTCGCAAATTCTCACTAAGCCCAATATACTGGTGATTTAGCGAAATAATCCCGCCTCGACTCCACTTTGATGGAGAACTATCATACGAACATTGTATTATGGCGAAACCTGAAACTGTGACAAAACTTTGTTTTGGCAAATTCCATATACCCTTTATAGTCTGCGGGGATTTAACTCAAATTTAGACGTAGGTGCTTACGTAGACGATTTAAACTTCGCTATTTGGGTATTTGATCCATGAGCCTTGTTAGTTTTAGACTGTTAGACAAAGAGAATTCGTAAATATGATAGATACTAGATATTCAACATTCTCAGCCACCATTTTTAAAGTACTAGGGCTACATACCACAGCATGGGGTCTCTTTTTGGATCTGCTGCAGGTGCGTCGTGGGACAGATCGAGTTGTGCAAACAACGGGAACAAAACTTGAACCCCGCCTATTGAATTCAACGCGCTGTGTATTGAATGAGTCACTACCGCTTTAACTTCCTGCGAACCAAAGAGATATAATAACCAGGGTGTAATAAACAGACAAAATGTTACATAACAATTATACTGAAGGTACTAGAAGCGCAGAAACATAGGAGAGCTTACCTGTAGCATTAGTGCGTGCGGTGTGTGCACGAAATACGAGACATTTCCTTTCGGTGCGGATTGAAGACACAACTGTCCGTCTGTTGCCACTGGATTGTACATAAAGACTATCGCCGATGATAGCTTACCATCGTATAGCACCTGCATAATAAAAAACAGCTTTACAAAAACGTCAAATTTAAAAATAAATCGAGAATTGTATGAGTAAAGGTAAGGATATAAGCGGGTGAGATATTAGGTGTCGAACACACGCACACAACAATTCTAGTCACCAATCCATCTAATATACCTGTAGACAAACACCAAACCAAAGCTAGTCCAATAATAAAAGCATGCAAAACAATAGGATATACAATGAGCGAACACAAACAATCAACATCCTACTTATGCATGTTCCCCTGGTGATTCGTGAATTAACATGCCTTGTCATTTTCGGTATTTTCCATTGCAATACATTAAAGGAGAATACTGACAACCCGTATACAATGAATCTAAAAACTGTTAGAACACAGGAGAAACAAGAAGTAAACATACAATGACAATGTATTAATAAAACCTAAATAAATTCATATATTTTTTTAACTTTCTTAAAAATAACATCGAGCTAAATGCATTTCCTTTACAACAATTAAAAGAAGCACAATAAAAGTAAAAAAAGATAAAGAAGTTCTTTCTTAGACAAACAACAAGATTAATCCTAAAGCATTATCTGGTAACACCAATCCCAGTTCGCTCCAGTCAGAAAATAAACCCTGTTCCAGACCGCCTCCTGATATTTTTAAACAAAATGTCTTCCATGACGAGCAAATGCCACTAAAAGCTTTTAAAAAGGCGTCGTCAGTAGGGACTTACACGATTAGCCAGCAAGCAGCCATCTCGTCTGCATACATTTATCATCTTCACAAAATGGCATCTCAAATTTCATAAGCTGCTTTTAAGCAAGCATTACATAGACACAATACTACGATCAAAATAACTACATATATTTTAACTAGGGGCCAAGTTGATCCGGCTATATATTAAAGTTTTTATCACATTGATCTTGTTACTTAAATCGTATAATATACAAAAAAGGTTATCCTAAATTTCCCGATCCCATGCAAACCTTGCCCTATCAAACAAGATAAAGGTAATTATCCAATTGTATGCAGTCGTTTCAGAGTGACGTGCGTTCATTTCAACGATCCATTTTTATTAAAACCCAGATAATTATAGATGTATATTAAACTACACCTTGTGTTGAAATAACTGCTTTAATCCTAAGTAGTATACAGGTCCTAATCTTTAGTTAATACATTTTTGGCCCAGGTGCTATTCAAGAATTGAGAATCTAAAAAGTATCTATTATTTTGGGCAGTATAACATGCCGAACTGATGCCAGTAAAATTCTGAAACGGGGACCATTTGAAGGCAAAAATGGTACAAACAAACGTACTCACTAGACACAAATGGTATTACTTGTAATTATCTATGTCTAACTTTGGACGCCTATACAGATTTGCATTTTAAACAATTTCGAGTATTGAACAACAAAATAACAATTAAGTTAATGACTCCTTACCCCTTAAATTCTATTTTGTATCTAAGTAGCATAACTACGCTAAAAGTCACTAGAATTTAGGTATGTGAGGGTTCAGACGTCGTCAAAGTTATGTTAATTTTAGAATTATATCAGCCGTTGGACGTCCACTGTATTGAATGACAAGGGAAGAACCTGCGGTACTTTACGTATCCATCGTCGTTCTGCTCACCAGAATACGTTTATCCTAGACATTACTGACAATACTGTAATGGTTTTTATAATTAGTGGAAATTACTTTCGAACTAATATCACACCGCGTATATCTATCCGTTTGCTTTCAAGCCTCTGTCGGAAAACTGAGCGATTAAAAAGCACAATAAAGTTTAGGTAGTAAAACAAAGATGAATTGATCGCGTTTTAAAATCGTTCCGTTAATAAAAAAGATACCAAAGCGTAATTATGCTAAAAACATCCACTCCACATAATCACCACTCGGTACCTCTGTGTAAGTTGGTCGGCACTCGGATCTCTGAAGGCAGGCAAAGTTTGAGAATCACGCCAACTTCTCTGAGCTAGTACCCAGCCGACGTTCGACTTGAATATTGTTCCCAAACTTACGCCTTCTTTGTCTACTTTAATCAGGAGCATGTTTGGAATCTTACGAGCATGTCGAAACAACATTAATGCGAGAAGGAAAAATAAGAAATGCAAGACGAATCTTCAAACTAATTTGAAAGTCTAAACATTAAATACTAGATATAGCCGTGAGGTAACGGTAGAGTAGAATAGTACCTCCCTCTTTATCAGGTGTTATAAGAGGTGACTAAGGTCCCGGACCAGAAACACGACGATATATCCATCTGAAACATCGCATTTTTTATTACAACAGGTTGGAGAGCAACATCCTCTTCGCGAAGTTGCGTTCTGCGATTGCCAGCATGCTTGCCCGTCGCTGCAATTATGGGCATAAATCCCCCAATTATGGGGTGCCCCAAGAGATATCAGGAGTCGTAAGAAGCGACTAACGTACCAAAACCGACAGATGCCGGTATATCTATCCCAAAACAGTGTAGCAAAATTCCACCTCTCTTAGGGAGGCCTATGCCCAGCATGGGATTCTGGGAATATGGGATTCCAATGGTTGGTATGATAAAATAGCCTACAGCTATGTTTATACCAAATGTAAAAGCAATTAGTCAAATCTGACTAATAGTCTTAATATTTAACGCGTTCAAACAACAAAACAAACTCTTCAGCTTTATTATATTCATATAGTGTTGCCTAACTTTTGTCAGTATTTCCACCGCGACCTGCCAAAACTTTCCGCTGCGAAGTTGTGACGTAAGCGGGCAGTACACATTAATACCAACGCAGTCAGGGCTGTGCCTAGTCTCTACACACGTTTGGTTAATTATTATTGTAAGATTCCACTACGCAGACGAGTACATAAATAAAAATATATTTTAAGATACGAGTTAGTAATGGCCATGATTACCAACTTATTAACAGATATATTTAAATTGTTTTATTGATCGTGCCACATACGATCGGTCCTATTAGAAATTACTTAGAGAGGACGTTTTGCAGCTGATATGATGGTGATGTTGATTGTCCTTGAAAGTAGCGTGGTACATCCACGCTACTTTCAAGGACAATCAACATTAAATGTATTAATAAAACAGAAGTACAAATTTAAATATATATAATTGGTCATGAGGTACCGGCAGAGTAGAATAGTAACTCCCTCTATACCAGGTGTCGTACGAGCCGACTAAGGTACAAGCACCGACAGATGTCGGTATATTCATCCAAATAAATGTAGTTCAAATGCACATTTTGAGGATGGGCAGCAGCATCCCCGTTGCAAAAGCTGCGCTCTGCGATTGCCAACACGGGAAAAATTACCCCTTTTTTGGGGAGGCCTATATCCAGCAGTGCAATTATAATGGCTGCCATGATGGTGATGAATAATTTGAAATCATCAGACATGAATGCCTGAATTTAGTAATTTAGTAAAATAAACGGTGTCTGTAGAACAAGATTGCAAACTTAGTATTTTTTTTTTATAAATATTATCTTAAATATAATTCAGCATTTCTACGATAAACTTCTTGTACAAAAGTACCTACGCAATACAAAGTAATTAAGCCTCCATTTCATTTTTATTGCGATTGCTTAAAACTTTTAAAAACATTCGACATTTCAAAAATGGCGCTGACATTTCAGCACGAAAGAAATACTAGGAAATTCTGACATGTCCGCCATGATCTCGGTAGCACAGTCCCCGGCGTGGGAAAGATGCGGGTTCAAGTCCCGCCTGGCACCTGAGGGAAGTTAATTTGTTTTCAAGAAAATATTATCTTACAGTGAGTAACTTTACATATTATACATATAAAAACTTTGATTCTTTGGAACTTTGGAATCCGATAGGAATTTGTAAACAGTTGCCAACCCTAGCCCCACTTGACGTATCTGGACATGTTCTATGAGGTCTAGACGAGCTACAACAACATTTGTTCAGCCAGCTACTGAAATATGGAGAAACACGGCTGGTTCATCAAACTTTGCACGCGAGATGCAGAATTGCAAACTACTCTTGCATTATTAAATTCCATTCATATTACTATGTTTTTATATGAAACTGCAAACGTGGTTTTACCCGCAGAGATCCCTTTCTCCGGCAAATAGTAAATAAGAGAAGCAGCGTAAGTTATTCCTTATAACATCATTTATTTGCCAGTGAAAGTCCCGTTAAAATCGGTTCAGCTGAATTCTGTGCTATAAATACCGTCCATTCTCTTATACGCCTACTCTAAGAAGCGAATTTATATTTATATAATAGATATTACTTACAGAAATTTAAATTTTATTTTTATGTATATATTCAACATCAACCATTTTCGAGAATAAAATTTCAAATCTCCGCTCGGTACGGTATTACTTTCAAGAGAAAGTACTGTGTAAGAGATTGATTTTCCTATGTATATATAGATCTAGTAAGGATTAGATTAGCAATTCTAATTCGTTATTAGTAATTGTAGACTTACTGTACTAAAAAGTCTGACTGCTTAGTTATAAGAAAGCGCCGTCAGCTGATGAAGGTTCCGTCAACCTAACCAAGTGACACGGGGCCTTCGTCACCATTACATTTTCTTGCAGACTCTTTTCTGATGGATCGCGAAGATCCGTCCAGTAATGGGAGTCTAGCACTGAGCTTGCTGCACAATGACAGATGCTATATATTACTGCCTCTACGCATCGTAGCATCGTTAAGTCAGTAGTAGTATTGTTATTTTATTCTATTGTGCAAAATTGCCTATGATTAGGCCTAATTGAATAAAAAAATATTTTGATTTTAAAGTTTCAGGTATACGCATCGATTACCTGAAGACAGTAAGACGGGCCCAATGACGCATGGTAGTAATCCTGTCTTATGAGGCAAATGTCGTATATGTACTTTAGGTACTTCAAGGCCTTTAATAAGTAAATTATTATATATAATAAACTCGTGAATGTTAAGAAACCGAGACGGCTTAATGAGCTGAATTCAACGAAAAACCCAGTACCAGCAATTCATATTAACCTAACTACATTTAGCCCTAAAACTCTCATCCAAAACAGCAACGGTAAAAAACGAGGCATTTAATAAAACCAAGTCATTACTCAGACGCGGGGTAATTTCAAAGCTCTCACTCCATTCACTACCAAAACTGTGTTGTTGAACAAATCCTTGACGAATTTAATATTAAAACGCAAGACGTTGCAAACAAACAATGGCGGCTAGGGTCGTGGGGGGGGGGGTCGCGGGCGGAGGGGAGCGGGAGGGATTCATCTCGTTACAGGGATTGTGTTTGCTTTAAAACCTAGTGGGAGTGCCGCGAGCAATACCTGCAGGTGACAGAAATAAATGGAAATGCATCGAGCAAGGACGAAACAGAACAAAGTGTCGCAGTCTCTTTGGATGCTGTGCCAACTGTTCGGTTTTCCAATTGACTCGTTTGTATTGGATGGAGAGTAATTGAGGACATTTGCAGTACTCAGATACATTGGTACATTAATCGACTAGACTCATCTACACAATTAAATATAATAATCAAATTGAGATGGCTATTTGTCGAATTCCAAATTATGAGCGTTTCATGAAAGACATACGACAGAAACATAAAAAAAATGTCTGCCTGCTGCTAGTTTCGGTTAATCTCTGGAGCAGCAGATCAGAAATTTTCCTGGCAGACAGTTTATATTATAAGGAGTAATGCACTTTTAAGCAATTGTAGCGAATAAACTAAAAATACTTCTGAACTAACATAAAAAAAATGTATTTTATCAGCAAGTAATATAAGTTATGTCGTGAGGTACCGGCAGAGTAGAATAGTACCTGCCCCTGTATTAGGTGTCGTGAGAGGCGACAGAGGTACCAGAACTGACAGATGGCAGTATTCGGAACACTGTACTTCAAATGCACAGGACGGGCATGGGCAGCAGCATCCTTGACGCCAAAGCTGCGCTCTACGATTGCCAACAAGGTTGCCCAGCGCGGCAATTATGGCCTATGTCCAGTAGTGGACTTTCCATGGGGATGATGATGACGAACATATGTTAAATTCTATTCCCATGTTCTCACAGCAACAGGAAATCGCGGGTGAGACCACGGGACACTGCTAGTCTTAACATATTATAGCAAAGGGTTGTTAACATACATTACCAGTACATACATACTTTCATTTAGAATGACATTTAACAATTTTAAAGACTCTCTTTTGCTTAGATGTTTGGATTAATTAATCTAGACATTAGTCCCATTGAGAAACTCAACACGCTCATTTAAAAATACTGTTCTACGAGTATTCAACAGAATCTAATTCTCTTATCCGTTGTCAGATTTTGTATGAAGTCCCTCACTTTCTTAATTAAAAAATCATAGTTTTAAAGTTATTAGAGGAATACTGTTTCATCCTCTTTAGGATACAAATGGATTTGTTAAGTATTTTAAAACAATGTTAGCTTCTTTGTGTATATGTTACAGCCAAAGTAATAGATCCGAAAAATCCATACCTAATCCAACCATTTTTATAACGTCCATTTTAATCTATAGATTTATATATATATCAATAGATTAAAAAAAAAAAACAAACCAAAGAAAAATTTTATAAATTTCCAAGCTGAGCTTCGTCCACCTGGAAACAGCAAGGTAATCAATTCAGCGCCGAGTTACGGAGATAATTATACGATCACATGCCATTTACTTTTTTTCTTTTTCGGGTAGCTTTGTGCCCCGACCGATTTAGCTGAATCATTATTATCCTAGCCGAGTTAACTTCATGTATCTAATCATCCATAATCTAAAAATCTTAGCTTATCAAAAAACTCCCTGGCCATTTTCACCTCGAGAGCCTTAATTTATATAATCTACCGTAACTCGGCCGGTTTAAGTCGACTTTTTTTTCAAATCATCTCGCCAAACAACTTTGTCCCTCAGTAGCCTTGCTTCGCGAAGATTACTTTCCACTTTTGTTTAATTAGTTCACTTCCTTGAAAGCCTTGGAAGGAGCAGGTAACAAGTAGCAAGGTATCCTGCCCTGACTCTTGCCAGTAATTACGTTCAGGTCAAATAAATAGAATGAGCTAACGTTGAAGTTCAGATGTTTATTTTTCATATTTTTTCCTGACCTATTTGCCATGTTGATCTTTTAAAACCATGCATTTCTTCAATTGTTTTGTATTATTTATAAGTCGCTGCCTTATGCATATTTCTATTTGGTGATGTTATGATTTGTATGCATAAAAGGGTCCTTTGACAATGAATATATATCACCCTGCACAGAATCCCAATATGTAAATTAATACTGATTATATTCCGTGAGGTACCGGCAGAGACGAATAGTACCAGGTGTCGTAAAAGGCGACCGAGGTGTCGGAACCGACAGATGGCGGTATATCCATCCGAAACAATGCTGCTCAAATGCACAGGGCGGGGATGGGGGCTGCAGCATCTCTGTCGCGAAAGCTGCGCTCTGTGATTGACGCACGCTTGCCCAGCGCGGCAACTATAGACAAAAAACCTCTCCTTTTTTGGAGAGGCCTATGTTCAGCAGTGGCCTTCCCGATGGCTGGTATGATGATGTAAACATGATATATATTTGTGTACGTTTGTAACAAACAAACTCATTAATTACCCTACTCGCTTCGAAAACAGCAATTGATAAGTTAGATATCGTATTCCCATACCAGCACGGGAAAGAAAATTACGGGAGTGAAACCACCTAGCGTTTTAGTATTGAAATAGAAAGAAACTCTCAGCTCGCGATAATTAGGAGGCGTATCATTACCACAGAAATGAGTCGCGAAAACCGGCGGCCCGATAATAGCCAAAGACAATACTACTCCGTTTATTATTCCACAGTCG
Source organism: Heortia vitessoides (assembly GCA_020976665.1). Taxonomy (NCBI): domain Eukaryota; kingdom Metazoa; phylum Arthropoda; class Insecta; order Lepidoptera; family Crambidae; genus Heortia; species Heortia vitessoides. The sequence goes on along the minus strand of JACJUM010002279.1, from coordinate 863,431 downwards.
TTTTAACGAGCCCGGCCGGCCCGCGGCGAGAATTAAGTATTAATCTGCATGCTAATTAAAAAGCCGCTGAAACGTACAATTTTAAAAGAATTTCCAAACAGCATCTCCGGAGTTATCCACAATTAATCATGATACGGGCGCGTGCTGAAGTTTGCGACGGGAAACTTTTTAAACAGTACATATATACTTCGTACAAAGATCGCCTGCGTTGGTACCTCCCTCTCACCTATTTCTACCGACAAACAGCAGTGTTTGTATTGCTGTTTTCAGGTTTGAAGGGTGAGAGAGGCAATGAAATTACTGGGGAATGTGATAAAATATCTTCAAGTCACAAAGTTGGTAACGCGCAAGTGATATCTGAGCGTCTATACCAGGTGTCGTAAGAGGTGACTAAGGTAGCAGAACCGACAGATGTCGGTAAATCCATTCGAAACATTGCACCACAGGCAAATGCACAGGGCGGGGATGGGCAGCATCATCCCCGTCGCGAAAGCTGCGTTTTACGATTGCCAACACGATTGCCCATCGCGGTAAATATGGGCAAAAACCTCCTTTCTTGGAGAGGCCTATGTCCAGCAGTGGACTTCCAATGGCTGGTGTATTGATGATGAAGGATACAAAAATGATTCTGAAGCAATTGTTTAACAAATTGTTTGGATGACATTTTAACGCAAACGACAAACGATTTTCATAGATTCCTTGCATGTGCATACTTTATGTAAAATTCCGAACAATATATTAGTTTATGCACTAAGAACTTCAGGGACAAAGGTAACTTAATGAAGTATAATTTATTGCATACTAAGTAGATGAAATCGGAGCGCACCAGGACCACGCAACTGAAAGAATCGCGGTGTTAATCCAATCTCGAGATATCAAAGCTAAGAGAATTCGAGAATTCATTATCACAGTACATCAGTTAATTAATCTTTTATATTCCATAGTCCAAGTTTTAATGACGTTTGGACTTAATTTTGGGTTTACTAATAAAAATCTCGGGACGGAATAAAAATTACACGGAGCTCGCAGAAATTTGTTGGAATCTGATTTGGAGATATCAGCGGAATTCGAACCGCCACGGAAGTTAGGGGGCCACTTCTAAGTTGTGCCATTGAAGAAGTTTCGGGTCTCAAATTGTGGCAGTCAGTTTAGTTTCGCGAACATGTTTTATAACGTTAACGACCTTCATGAAGGAGGGGTCACTGAATTCGTGCCATTGTGGCGTATACGTTGGAAAATTCGTGACGACTTTCAGTTCGGTGAAAAAATCTTCCTACACAAACATCGAAATCAATTTGTTTTTGTACCACCTGGTGCTACAAAAACAAGTTAATATAATATATATTTTATTTGACGGTTTGACACAATCGGTAGTATCCCTTTCACGTACCCCAAAGAGTGCCCCTATCAAGTAACCCATAAGGGTTCGATTCCCACTCAGGACAAACATTTATATGATGAATTGTTTTTTGTACCTCTGTTGCATTAGCGACCTATCGGTCACTCAGGAAATATATACAAATGGGAACTTTTTTTTCGAAAGAACCTGTTGCTGGATTACTCAGATGTCAATGCCAGCGCCGCCGTATGAGAAGGCGAGGTCGCTCTTGAGTAAGAGACCCTATGCTCAAATTCACCTGCGAGCCCCGCGGTGACGTCCGCGCGTTTAGCTACGATCGCACCCACAGGGCTCGCGGGATCTGAGCAAGATTATAGGAATATATCTCTATTCTAGTCTTCTAAGGTAAGGTTTAAACAATATCACCTCAGCCATCAGAATTAATCCGCTATCTTGTATACATTAAAAAGAGACAAAAAACACACGCCTGTTCCGCCACTTTGCGCAAAACACGCTATAAAAACAGCCCCACTTAAACGCAAGATAAACGTACGAAATAAATGACCAGGGTAAAGTTACCGGCACGCTCGTAAATATACCACCTGTCTCCTGCCTCCGATACCGCCACGTGGGTTAGCGTTCGGCTAGAATCTTCCTCAAGATCCATTAATCATTTTTTATATCGCATTTTGAGGAGGTATTTTGCCATTGGATTTTAACGGCTCGATACAGAATGTTCTGCGAACGCTCATAAAGACAACGGCCTTTATAAAAGTTACTTGTAACTTTTAATCCGCTTTTGAAATATAATATACACTAAAGTGTTTATTATATATTTCACGATTATTTAAGATAAATTAAACGAATAAATTTTAGAGCAAATATAATGAAAGTGTAATTACATCGCCGCTCCTTGTACCGAGTACCAGAGCACCATGACACGCGAACAGATCGTACGACTCGCATCCGGCGCGCGGAGTTACCAAAACTCGTGTCGACAGAAGGGACGGAACACACAGGCGACCGTTGTTTGTTCTTGTTTCTTGTTCCTCCACCGCTTGCTAATGTCCTAGTCATTAACGCGACCAGCTTCGGTTTAAGCTAGTCGTAAAAAGCCAATACCAGTTTAGTGGAGTTGTATGTACTAAGTAACTATCACTATTTATAATTATCACTATTTATAATTAACTTAAATTATTAAATACTATTGCAAATCATGTGAACCACTGATCATTATATCAGCCATAAGACGTCCACTGCTGGACGTAGGCCTCCCCAAGTAATCACCAATAGGACCGGTTGTATGCGGCCTGTGTCCAGCGCGATCCTGTGGTTTAAGTTAGATCGTCGGTCCATCTTGCGGGTGGACGCCCTACGCTGCGCTTGCCGGTTACGTGGTCTCCATTCATAGATTAATATTTTAAAAAGCTATATGTACCAAAACCGACACCTTCAAGTATATTAACGGGTTTAGCTTAATTACATTTTCTACTGAGAGGATAGGTTATAAGAGGCTCGATTTCGTAGATAGTAGTGATCGGATCCAGTGCGCAAAAGGTTATAGGTTCAATTTCCATCAAGGACAAACATTTTTTTGATGATTATTATTTATGTTTATTTAATGTTTGGATGTGAACTATGTATTCATGTTTTAAATTGGTCCGATCCTAACAACATTTCTTTTATAAACTAATGTATTTAAGTAATATATTTATATATGTTATAGATATTAGTGACCCAACTTATGCACCAAAGGTTGTGGGTTTAATCCCCATTTAGAGCAAATATTTATATGGTGAATATTTGTATTTGTTACGTGTCTGGGTGATTTTCATATGTATCTAAATGTAATATTTGTATTTCCTCTGTTGTCTGATTTCATAACACAAGTGCTTTAAGCAACTTATCTCGAAGTCAGGTCATTGTATAATATGTTGTAAGGTAATGAAAAGAAAGTATGCAGGAATCTGAAATTTCCATATGAAAATTTTAAATTGTCTCTTACAAGCTCTATATATAAAGAAAAAATAGTAGCAATTGCAATTTCAAAAAATATATATAATAAAGTATACAAGAATGTAACAGAATATATGTAACAACCATCAAAGACTAATTAGATCTTACACTTAAAATGTCTACACCAACAACGGGAGTAAGTACATCCAAACAGTACAAAGGTTCTGTTATTTATTTAGGACTAAGAAGTTGTAAATTTGTACCTGAAACTTGTAAAATCCGAGAGCAATAAATAACTTTAAGCCGGCGGACCGTTTTAGTTAAACCCTTCAAAAGACAAATCGACCCTTTGAACCTTTGAGCTTCATTGGCGTTACTATTTAATGATAAAACTAAAACTTTGAAGTACACAACGGCAGCCATATTTTTGTCAAACGCTCCTTTGTAACTAAACACCGCTTTTGAAAAGTTTTCATTAAAATTTTCAAGCGTATTTAAAATAATAATTTATTTTTAGGCTACTTTATCTTTATCATCATATAAGCGACTGGGAGTCCACTGTTGGACACAGGGCTGGGCAATTGCCGCGCTGGGCAAGCGTGTTGGCAATAGCAGAGCGTATTTGATTTTCACTGTTTCCAGGTAGATATACCGCTATCTGTCGGTACTAGTAACCTTAGTCACCTCTTTTGACACCTGGTACTGAGGTAGGTACTATTCTACTCTGCCGGTACCTCACGACCATGAGCTTATCTCAATCAATCAAATCTAATTAATATTTTTCCCTTTTTATATTGCCTTTCGTAGAGTTTACACGTCTTAATTGGGTACTAAAATTGCATGCAGAAATCCTTAGAAATAGAATAATAAAGAGTTAGAAGTGTTAATAATTGACATCAAGATTCAGTAGTTAAAGCTGTTATCCCGTTTTCACTTAAATTGTGTTTAAAGTAAGTACAAAACAAGCAATATATTAATTGCACGATGTTAATCAAATTTTGTTAACAGATTTAGTCTCCCTTGACATCATAAAAATGATGTTAACAGGTCGTAATAAAAATGCTTTTTCTCCTTAAAAAAGATACTAGTAAAAGAGTCGTAACAGAAGATAATTAAGTTAATGGAAGTATCACAAACAGTCACCATAAACCAAAACAAAAGACTGCGAATGAGTCATAAATACTCGTCACATTAAAGTGAACAAGATCCCATAAAGTTAGTGGAGCTTAAACCAAACCCCGAATATCTTACGTCGTGGAGGTTCTGTGTGGGATCGTAGACGAGCTCGCCGAAGGTGTCTACGCGAAGGTCTGACGCCGGCAGCAGAGACTGACTCTCGGCATCAAAACGGAATTGACCCTGCCACCACACAAGGACAATACCAAACGAACATTTAATGTGGTACGCGCTTTCACGAAACATGGATGTGCTCGGTAAACACTTGGTGAGCTGAATTGTTTTTTATGCAATTCAAAATAAAGCTGAATCATTACATCAGCTGACCACTTGGTTACCGACATTACACAAACAAGCGAGACAGAGACAAACACATAAAATCTATATAAGAGCAAGCGGCGCGACATGCTTACACGCTTGCATGCTTCAATATCTACGAGCAGGGACGCATGCGCAGCCGCCACATCGCGCGCCTCGTCAACCATGCGTCTGCCCCGAGGCGTCGCATCTTCTTTCACAACTACGCAAGCTTCTTCAGTTTCTGCCGGCTTGGTATCTTCGTCTCGCGAAGCGGGATCCATAATGGGTTCGGGAGGTGGGGACGAGGTTTCGGGATCGGATGGGGGGAGGTCAGCGCTTTCAAGCTTGGGAGCGGACGTCTCGCTCACCCTTTTGTGGTTATCCGGCAAACTGATGTTGCATTCGTTGTCGAATCGGAACTGACTCTGTATCCGTGGTTAGCAAGAAACAAATGCACTCTTGGTTAGTAATAAAACTTAACAGAAACGTTTACATAACAGATATATTTATAAAATCTTCCAAATTTGTTGTTTATCTATTTTAAGAGAGTAAGAGAAAGTAAGTTGTGCAGACAGGATAGACTCACCTTATAGCCGGGCCCCAGTCTGTGCATGGCGCATATCTGGTGGGTAGTGAGCGCCTCCCCGAAAAGGTATATGGCCGCCATTTGGCCGCAGAACACCCTCTCCTCGTCCAGCTCTGCGGTAGCGCCGATGTAGCATTTGTCGAACGGCTGTGAAGTTAACGCTTCTGTTTTATTATGTCCTAGTACAATAAGCAAATTGGCCTTAATCTTCAATGCCAGAAAATAATCAAAATGAACTAGCGACCTGCCCCGACTTTGTTCGGATTACATCAAATTTTATCCCTTTACCGTAGAAGTTTTAATTACGTTTACATGTACCTAATACATACCTGCATACCAACAATAGATAATGCACTGTGTGCAGATGCTCTAGAATTATCCGCGTGAATATATCATGATGATGATGATCTACTCATCTGTAGGGTTTACCCAATAATTGCCACGCCGGGCACGCGCGGTAACAATCGCAAAACGAAGCCTCGCGGTGAGGATGCTGCTGCCCATCCCCATTCTCTAAATTTGAGCCACGCTTGCTGGATGGTTATACCGCCATCTGTTGGTTCTAGTACCTCAGTCACCTCTTACGACACCCGATACAGGATGAGATAATATTCTATTCTACCAGTAGTGCACGTGAATATATATCGAGGATTAATTTTTATTTAAAAATAAGTGTAGGTTATTGAAATCTGTACTAATATTGCGATAGCGAGTGTCCATATACTTATTTGCTACATGATACCAACATGACAACTATGAATAGCTTAATCACTGAGGAAACAAAGTTCGCAAATTAGCTTATAATCTCGGCAAACCAAAAGCTACAACACAAACATTTAGTTACTAAATACTTAAGTTAAGAGCCTGATCGATCCATGATTACCATTATTTATAACCGTCAAAATAATGTTGTATAGAACACCAAAAAGTTAATAAACACAAACCAATTTTGTTGTTTATCGAAAACTTTACGGACACCACGAATGCCAATAAAGGTTTATTGGGCTTGATGTGAAATTACAATAGAAAACTGATCAGGAATTACTTCATATTTAAATTTTTCCGAAAAAAAATTAAAACTATGAAAAATTTCAATGCTAGACATATGTAAGCCTCTGCGAGAAAAGGGGAATTTAGCCCATAATTGCTGCGCTTGGCAAGCTTGTTGGCAATTTCAGAGCGCAGCTATTGCGACGAAAATGCTGCTTCCCACCCCCGCCCTACGCATTTGAGCTTCACTGTTTCAGATGGACACATCTTCTGTCAATGCTGGTGCCTTAGTCGCCTCTACTATGCGTCTACTTTGTCTCAATATTCTCTTTAGGATCGGGAGCTACGCGGATGAATTCACGGAGAAATATCAACTTTAAAACTACCAGGTCTTGCAGATTTAGTTACAGTACTAGCATATTTTATAGTATGTTTTCCAGAGCTAAAAAAAGGAGAAAAACACAACTTCCACCCAGCCGCGCGTTCACAAAATCACGTGTTCGCGTTTCTCTCGACCCGCTGAGCGGTAATAGCAGGTAAATTCTTGTTTACAAGCGAAATATACCGCGTTACAGCGCTAAGTGCGCCATATCCGACGCGTTGAGTGCTGACTTCACAGGCGACAGGGTGCTTTGATGGATAACTAACGTTTTACGATGGAATTATGAGACGTAACGATGCACAATATCAAGATATCGGTTTCACCTTGAACCTGCGTGAGAGGCGCCGGCCTTTTTTTAAACTACCAGGTTAGCAAAACCTATAAGAGACGATCAATTAGTATCTAATCAAAATCAATTTCCGATCATCGAAACCTATATGTCATAATGTCACTGCAAATGCCCAAATTGGCTTCACTGACATACAACAACAAATGAATCCTACTAACTTAAAATGCAGATAAAAAAAAATTAACTTTTTCGATTACTAAAAAAGCTTAACCACCTACAAATTCTTTGCATCTCTTCGCCCACCGGATAAATTGTAAATTTAAAAACAGTACTTGTGATTGTCCAAAATTAGAAAATGTTTCAACATATAAATATCTTGGCATAACATTAGATTCCTTATTAACTTTTAACCCTCACATAAATATTTTAACGCAAAGAATTCGGAAATCAACTGCAGTTTTTAGAAATATAAGACAAATTGCTACAGAAAAAAATTTAACAACATTATACGTAACTCTATGTCAGTCTCTCTTGTCGTACTGTATTACTAATTGGGGGGTGCTACTAAAACGAATATGTTACCGCTAGAAAGGGTACAGAGATCCGTGCTCAAAGTTATGTACATTCTACCCTTTAAATACCCTACCTCAAAACTCTATATACATAGCTAAGTTTTAACAATGAGACAATTGTACTACCAAGAACTTATTCTCAAACAGCATAAACTATGTTAACCTGAAAATAAACTAACTCATAGTAGACGAAGGTATTTGGATTTCCAAAATATACATCAGCCATGTCGAACACGGTTCGCACCGCGATTTCTAAATTTTACGGACCATTTATTTATAATAAAATTAACCATGAAATAGATATTCATGACATGAATAAATACACTTGCAAAACAACAGTAAGGGAATGGCTTCTGACATTGGACTACAACAAGACAGAGATATTGCTAACAGTATTATGCTAGACTGGACTATAAGTATTTATTGTTAGTATAATTGTTTATGTATACTGTATATACTAGCTTAGCTTTACATTCTGTGTATTTATGTAATGTGTGCGTAAATAATGTGTTGTATTCACAAACCTCGTATTACATATACACACACATCCACACCTACATGCACACTCAGAGCATAGGTGCCTATAAGAACAGGCTAGACCTAGTTTAGGTATCTAAGTATCAAATGTATTTTAGTTTAAGTTTCTTTTTGTTGTTGAATAAAGTTATTATTATTACTTAACAACCTATCATCATACCAGTCATTGAGTTTAGGTTTCCTTTTGTTGTTGAATAAGGTTATTAAGTTAAGTTATATAAACGGATTATAGACGGGCCTGATGGCTTAGATGATAGTGATCCTTATTCGCCAAAGGCCGTGGGTTCCATCCCCACCCAGGATAAATATTTATATGATGACATTTGTGTTTTTTCTGTGCCTGGGTGTTAAATATATATATATTTAAGTAGCACATTATTTAACAAGTTTATTGATTTTTGTTAAAGGGTACTTATTAATTTATTTTTATTTATTACTTAAGGTGTTAGAAATATGAACCAACTTATGAAATACAAACCAACCAAGGTTTATCTGTAGTACCAAATATGTCCGTTGGCGCTACTGTCTATGTTAATTTGGGTTGTTTAACCTTGTCTCAAATAGTTTCCACAAATATTAAGGGCTGCTGCGAATAAATTTCTGAATATAATAACATTCCTGAGTTATTTTGTCACAAACCCATCATGACATACTTTTGATCTCAAGAACGTTCCTGCGGGACTTGTATAAAACACACGGCTATTTTGCCGTAGAAATAGGTGAGACTGAAGTGACGACGCGGTGAGACGACATTTGTATGTGGTCTACCGCATGTTCGACGGTGAACGTCCTACGTCATATAGACGACTACGATTAATAAAAGCCTTCACTTCAATTCACTTCACATTTATGAAAAATACATACAAACTATGCCAAAGAAACCGCCAAAAACAGACTAGACATTTATTCTTTTAGGGTACGATGGATGTGCTAAAACACGTCTAGACCGTACTCATATAACCTAATTTATGTGGGCACGCAAACTACACGCGACCACAGACACGTCTTTTGAATATTCATACCCGACTGGCGCCGAGTTAGGTTTTAAAAGCTAGTGCTACGTGTCCAAGCATAAATGTACTATTTGCCTACAAATTATACTGAAACATACACGGATTAATAATGATATGCAGACAAAAACTAGTCACAAACTAGGTCATAGCATTCTTAGTCTCTGGGCCGTAGAATACCTACTGGCGGAGTGGAAAGGTATCAATCCTCTACCAGTAAGGGACTAGTAAGTTATCGAAACCAACTGGTGGCGGTACCTCTATCCAAATCTATCCATCCAGCGCAGCTCAGACGCAGCAGGGTGAGGATGGTCATCACGCCAGTCTAGCGCAGCACTTATGGACAAAATTACCTCTTTGGCACATGTCCAACAAAGGACTTCCAATGGCTGGTATAATAATGCAGATGATGAAGGTCTCCAAATGTTTTCATGAGCGGGCTGATACAGCACGAACTTAACAATCATTGCAGCCATTGGAAGTCCACTGCTGGACATAGGGCTCCCTAATAAAGTTGGAAATTTGCCCTTAATTGTCAAGCTAGGAAAGCGTATTAGCAAACGCAGAGCACACTTTGCGACGGGTATTTGAGCTACACTATCTCGGATGTATGTACTGCCAACTGACGGTTCCAGAGGAATGTACTATTCTACTCTGCCAGTACATCACGGCACAACTTGACAATGGTCTGTACCAATTTCCACAGTTGCCCAACTATGCGGTGCCGCGTGCATTCCACATAGCAAGGAATGCCAAAGTATCACTCGTGCAGAAACAAATAGACAGCGAGCTGGCCCGCGGAAGCGACGTATTAATGGATGCATGCAACATTGCTGCACTTGGAAACTGAAAAAGCATTTTATGGGGATGCGAGTACTCCCATTTCATAAGCTCTTATAATTTTAAAATGTTACTAGTTTCTATGTTAATTACTAGCGACCCGCGTCGGCTTCGCACGGGTGCAATGATGTTAAAAAGTGGTAATTGTAGGTTATTTCTAAGAGATAGTACATATGGCTTTTTAAAGGTGTACAATATACTACTGTAGTACATTATTTTGATCTATCTCGTCGGGTTCAGCCAGCGTTTGCATTGCAAGCGTAATACGAGTAGAATGTGTTTCTTTGCAACATAAGATTAAAAAACTCTATCCGTGTTTCTCTACTATATTATGCATAATTTATATATATAAACCTTTCTCTTGAATCACTCTATTTATATAAAAAAGTAGATTAAAATCCGTTGTGTAGTTTTTAAGATTTAAGCATAGATATGGACAGACGGATACCGGAAAGTGAGTTTGTGCGCCGAGGGTGGTGGGTTCGATGAAAGTAATGAATATTTTTGTTAAAATATATATAATATATATTTTTTCATATATGATTTAATTTTTAAATTTAAATATAAATTATCCCTTCGTTGTCTGATGACGCTTTTGACTTATCTATGTCAGGTTTGTGTATAATACGTGAGTGATTATAATAGTTCATCCTTCCGATTAATCTAAAACGATTTCGACGACAAATCGTATCGTACGCCACGCACGCGTCGCATCGTATTAGGAATTAAACAATTCCATCTGCGCTGTCAATCCACGTCACAGTGTAATAATTAGCGATGTGTTTGTTAGTCAGAGTAATTGACGCATCAGTTAGTTAATCCGTCAGACAGCATGGCGCGATCAAAGCTGGTATCATACGTCAGACGTGACGCATCCGTTGATGTGGATTAATTTGACGTGGTATATCTCATTACGGATATGCTTGTATCAGAAAGGATTTATTCAAGAAGTACAAGTAAATTATCAATTATGTCAAAGGAAGTAGAAGTTCAGCTTTCTTTGAATACTACTTTCAAGTGGCTAATGTGATGAACCTGCATCAAACTTAAGTTTTCAGACAGGTCTGGTGCTGGTAAGGACTGGTTTAAGGCAGTAGGACTACCTATTTACATGTTAGATGTCTCTTGTGAACCAGTGGGGTCATTAGATCGTCCTATATTATGAGCATAATAGATAGATTTCTATTTTTTTAATATTGTACATTTTATTTTTGATGACACTAAAGTGCTTGTAATTAGCCTACTTGAATAATATATCATGTATAAATATAATTTAGAGTTCTATTTAGTACATATCTGAAAACTATACAAGATTAAGTGTATGTTTGTAATTACATAATAATGATGACATAATGACAGATTTTTACCATTAAATAATGATTACAATAAACAGTATATATATATATAACGTAAATAAAGGCAATTTTTTTATCTTAGAAACATATCTATATTAACCAGGATTACGCGCTGATAAAATTCTAACGAGAACTCATTGTTGAATAACGTCCTAATTATAAAAAAATATAGTACATAAATAAAACATTCGTCAAGTAGAATTTAAAAGAGTAAATATATCGTTCAAGTTTTTAAATAACAAGTGATATGGCTACCATTTTCAGAAAAACAGAAAAAGAATAGAATATTATTGTAGTAAGACTGAATGTCTTACGTTTGGGAGTTTCATCTGTACACGGGAGGTCCACCTAATGTATCGCTTGCCTGTATGACGTCAGGATCAGCCAACATTAGTACGATAAAAATACTTAAACTCATGTCTAGTTTGTTTGTAGAAGATAAAAAAAATTAATCAATAATAATAATGTATTAAGAACTGAATCGACACATGGCGGTATATCCATCTAACAGTATAGCTCAAATGCACAGAGCGGGGATGGGCAGCAGCATCCTCGTTGTAAAAGCTGCGCTCTGCGATTACTAACACGCTTGCCCAACACGGCAATTTTGCGCAATAAAACCTCCTTTCTTAGAGAAGTTTATGCCCAGCAGTGGACTTCTAAAGGCTGGTGAGACTATGATGATGATACAAGAACTGATTATTTTGCTTAAATCCTATCTGACAAGAAGCGTCATCCATTAACCGTCATGGAAACAACGCAAGTCTAAAATTTGTCAAAACAAAAGTATTAAAAATACCATTTGCGTTTACAATCAATACCGCCAAGAAAAGAAAAAACCGAGCCCCGCTTTGACACCTCTTTCATTGCTATGACGTCCGCGTAACTCGGCAAAATTTGCATTACTTGTAATAAATTCCACTAACGATGCGCGCGTGACGGCCGACCAACAAGTGCGGCGTATTCTTCTTGATAAAACGTATTACGCTAAGCCGTCATCCAGTTATGAGTGCCTGGTACTTCGGATTCTGGATTAGGGAGCAACACGAGTCGCTTACTAAGTGCCTGATAAGGAATGGGAGGTTGGTAGGTGAGTTATATTTACCTCAGGGATAAGTAGATTTCTATTTAAATTTTCGTAACAAAAAATAATGGAGGGCGTCTACCTGCTCATGAAATGATTTTAGCGAAAACTCACAAAAATTTCAAATGATATAAATATTCAAATAATTATCCTTGTTCACACTTGTCGTAACAAGCAAGTGTAGCAACACTAAGCTAATGCGGTATTACAGGCAAAAAATTCAAGAATTTTTTCCATGGTATCTAGAATGCTAAGTGGCTCGGAAGTTTGTCAAAATATCATTAACTTGGAGCTCATACAAAGTTCGTACGCATTGGTATTTTACTTTCACCTATTTCTATACCTACTTATAGTATTACTGTTTCCGGTTAGAAAAAGCGAAATTACTGAGTAATGTGACATAATATCTTCAATTTACAAGGATGCTAGTGAAACCCCTGTGATAAAACGAGCGTCTATAGGCTACGGTGACACTAACTATCACGTATGCTTGTTTGTCGACTTAGTAAAAAAAAATAATAGAATATTTATCAAGAAACTTACATCATTGGTGGAGACGAACCAGGCCATCTCCGTGCTGGAAGCCAGCTGTCCATTCACGAGGCACTTGATCTCACTCTTCGTCCATCGGTTGTAAATGTACACCACTGCTATCGCGTACCACCTGCATCACACAACGGGACAATAGAGACCGGGACATTTTATAAAAACATTGAGGTTATCTCATGTAGGGTAGTAAATTGGCAATAAATATGAAATATAGAACAAGCATATATATAATATGACAACATATAACTGAAATAAAAATTCATAATTAAATATATTCATTCTTGTTTATTCACAATATAAATAAAGTACTTCAACGATAATTTATTCAAAAACCATTGGCCATACGTGACCACTATTGGGAATATGGAGAACTTGCAGTCTCATCAATGAGAACTGAATTCAATTAAATTTAACTAAATACGGTTCTTTGACTCACCTCCTCGGTTGGAACTCGTACTTGACGCAGTGTTGGAAACCCTTCCCTCTGACCTTCATGGAGGTCAGCACGAGACAGTTGCCTACAAAGTGCGCTGTGTAGCCCACTCCCTTGCTTGTTTTGAAACTGGAAACAATATTCCATTATAGAACAGCGCAAAAATTAAACTAAAATTATTATTAAAATTAATACACAAAAATACTGTTCAATGCTCTTTCAGCTTATCAAACTTCAGACAAAGCAATACAATACTCACCAATACAAGTAGGGTTTTTCCCTCTCGATATTAACAGAGTTGATGGGGTCTAGTCTGAACCAAGTGGTGAAGGTAAACCCGTTCTCGTAGGGCCACCGTGCCAGCGGTGGGAGAACTACAGCCTGCAACAAACATAACCAATACTTAAAAACGAAATCTATCAACATGTTATGATCACCAAAATCGTATTGGAATATTATGGGAGTGTAAGGTTTCACACTCTCACTATATACCCAAGCTTTAGTCCCTTGCACTTAGCTTTAGACACTTGCGCGCATGTACGCGCCCCGGAAAAGAGGGAATTTTGCCAATGAACCCCGTGCTGGGAAGTAAGATCCTTTTTTGTGCGCCAAGGTCGAGGGTTCGATTCCCACCGAGATCAAATATATATATGATGATATTTTTGTCTGTCCTGTGTCTGTGTGTTATATATATATCTAAGTAGTATATTTGTGATTGCTTTGTTGTCTGGGGTCCGTAACACACGTGCTTTAAACGACTTGCCACGGAGTCAATGTATGAGATGTTGTGGGAATGTATTAAAAAAAATCGATAAATAAATAAATATATACACAACATCTTACGGATTGATCTTACTCCGAGGCAAGTCGCTTAGAGACGCATAATGTACACGAATATCAAAATATAAATGTAGCGGGCGGGCATCGAATACACGACTCTTGGCGCATAAGGTAGGATCACTACCATCTGCGCCGTCCGGCCCGTCAAACACTGAAGTATCGCGCAAGATAGACGAATTCTGTCATGAAGTATAAAATTTTATATAAATAAAAGACGAAACCATGGAATGTTTCCTTGTCGTTAAAGGTCGATCCACCTTCAAACTCGGAAAGTTTAAAGAAAATCACGCTAGACGGCGTACGTGTGCATTACTCCTGATCCAAACTTCTGAGAAGTTTATAATTTGATATGGTTCATTGTCGGAAAGTTCGGGGAGCAAGTAGGTCAAGACTGCACAACTGCTGAATCCAGAGATCATTTGATTCCTTCTTAAGACTATATATATATATATATATATATATATATATCTTCTTTTCATAGTCATTCCTTTCATCTCAATTGCGGGCTTGGATTTCATAGAATGAATGAGTTCAACTCTGAATTCTGATCTTAGACTTTCAAGACTTAACTAACTCAAAGGCGCTCTCGCTAGTTTGTAATATAAGATTTCGCTTTTTCATCGCTGAGTGAATATCTAGATTCACAGCAACCAGTAATGATTTGTTTTTGAGTCTATTTTACGTATACATCGGACGCAGTCCACCAAAAAAAATCTCAAATTCAGTACGATCGCTTCGTTTGAAATCAAATCTTGAACTGTGACAATACAAGGGGATGCATTTCAAAAAGGTTATGTTCTATCACATTGTACGTTCTCCAATATTGCAGCGTGTATGATTGCCACTTTTTCAGGCGAGAATAATAAATAAATTAAAAAATTCCTACAACATCTTATACATTGACCTGATTTCGTGATAAATCGCTTAAAGCATTTGTGTTACGGATATCAAATAACAGAGAAATCACAAATATACCACTTATGATTGGGCACCACAAAACCATGATTGGGCGGTTCCATTTATTAGAATTAAAGATGGGAATAGTTGAATTGCTTTTATTTAGTTAATAATAATTATACAGGATGCACACGTTCACATTAGCTGTCACAGAGTAAAGAGAATAGTAGAGGTGTGCGCCATAGATAACAGAGTGTCATAGATAACATAGATTAGATAAGGACAACAGTATGGAAGGCGAGAAAATTCTATATTCAATACCATGTGTACCTAATTATATAAAAAACTAGATGAGTTTACTACTTTTCCATTGGCGCATCAATGAGCCTGCCGTAAAATCAAATTAGCGCGGACGGTTATATATTATACCATGTGTGCACGGGCCTACGGTCGAAGGGCGTCATTCGCGACCACAGCATTCATAATTCTCGCTTGCAACATATTTTTCCGGCGAGATCCGGCGCCGCGGCGCGACCAGGGCTGCCACAAGTATACAACACACAACAAAAAGTATACTTTACCGGGTTAAAGAAGGTTTTTATATTTACTGGTAACCTATATAAATAAGTCTTTTATGAATTTAAAGTAGGCTATGTCCTCTACTAGGGTTCAAGCTATCCACATGCCAAATTTCACCAAGATCAGTTCAACAACACTCTGGCATTAAATAGCTCTGGAAGTTTGACTTACGATTGCTTTATGTAAAACTCGTTTCAAGAGTAAGATGATTAAGTATGTCACGACAAGCCTAATATAGCTATTTCATTATATAGTAGATACGACATATTATTTTTAATAATTATTCCTAGGCGGCAAGATTTCTGCTCCGCTTTAAGCTGTTGCGATCTATAAATAAAAAAAGATTGATGACATCCCCCCGCAAACCTCAGACTGGAAAAGCTATTAAAAACTTTTTAAACCACGCAAGATGGCGTCCTCAAATAAGAAAAGATATTTCATTAAAAATAAAACTGAATAAAAGCAGCCCGTTCATATTTTACGGGATCTTTTACAAAAAATTGTTAAACCAAACTCAAAAATATCTTTATTCTTTCTTAAATGCTACTTCGAAATCGTATCGGTTGTGGCGTGTGTCATGTAAATAGAAAGCACCCCTACACAGCCTTATGGCATTTTATTGCAAGCACTGGATGCAGTATAACTAACCAATGAAGCAAGAATCGACTAGTACCGCGGGGATCCAAATCTACTCCCTCTTCTCCAGACAGGTACCGAAGATGAACAGATTCACGGTATAGATTGAATTGGAGACATCGGAGAAACCATACGTTTCCTTACTTTACGACTGTAAAACACGCCCTTATTGCCTTCTTTTTTATATGACAAAGTTGTTATAGCAAGTGGTACCGCAGTCTATAGCCTCGTATATTCATAAGGAATCACTAGCTCTTTGCCATGTAACTTGAAGGTATTAATCCGCCCAGTAATTTCACAGCTTTTCTCACCTTTCAAACCGGACCTCAGCCAATGCCAACGCTGCTGTTTAAAGGTAGAAGGTGAAGTAACCTTTGCCTGAGGTCTACCTCTGAATGTTACTTAGAACACTAGAGAACTGGACGCAGGCCGCAGCCAGCCCTAGATGGCGGGCGGCCGGACGAACGGCGCCCGTTTTTATTTGACGGAAATTTATGTTAAAAGCATATTTTACTCTTGTTTATCGTGGTGGCCTTTCAGAAATACGCGGAGGCTGCGCCAGCCGTAGCTTTTAGACTCCGGTGCACGACATGTTCGATCACAGGACAGTCGCTTTGTGAACGCCTCCCGGCTCAACGACATGTTTGTAGTTATGCAGTTCTGGTTTGAAACTGATCAAGCGGATTCCACTAAGCATTATATATATTTATTTTCCCACCAATAGGGGGTACATACTATAGGTTAAGTTATTTTGTACTGTTTTTATTCCGACATTAAAATTTATTGAAATGTGCTATTGATATCCCTTTAAATAGCTATCCGTTATGTATCGATGTCCAGCCAGTGAGCCGTTTTTAATGAAGACTAACTCTGTACGATCTGTTGAATTTATTTCTGCCCAAAACATAACAGAGCCCCCACCACAAGGTGTGGTTTCTTCAAAACAAGCCTCTGCAAAGCGCTCTCAGACAGAGATATCCTGGCTTAATCGGAGAACAATACCCTATTCTAGTCTTCTTGAGTCCATGACTCACAATTTCGAGCAAACCTAAGCCTGGCAACTCTGTGCTTACGGAGTAACCTAGGGCCGCGGGCCGGGCGATTACTGTGTATATTGGCCACGAGAAGCCTCCTCCTGACCGTTCATAGACTAATATGCACATTTCTTACTTCTTCGAGGTTGTTCTTAAGGTCCACATACGAAGACTTGCGATTTCTCAATGCGCAACTCACAAGAAAACGATCATCCCATGGTTGGGTACATGGTTTTCTTCCAGAACCAGGCCTTCTCTCGACGGAACCGGTGTCTTGATACCGCTGCCAGGTCCTTTGAACCGTTGAGCGGCTCACACTTAGGCTCTGAGCCACGAAGCATTAGCTGCAACCCTCTTTGAGCAGCGCAATAATTTTGGTAACTTTTACCACTTTCTCTAACATTATTGAGACAGCTAAACAGCAATAAATGAAGCTTTGACAATTAAGAATATGAAGTAAATTTATAAAAATTGACTAAAAGTTATGAAAACCGATATCTTTTGGAAATTCGCACCAAAAATGTACGATAAAAAGTGGTTTTCTGTAAAAACGAGCATTAAACGAAAATTTGAATTTATAACGTACTGTTTTAAATACCACGGCATTTTTAAAACCTGCCAGTAACATGTACAAATGATTGAAATCATTTTGGTACCGTATATTTTTAAAGAAGAACTAAAATCAAAACCGACCGTTTTTTTTGCAAATGAGTGTATATTATTATTTTGCGTATATTCTGAAGATATGTTGCGCATTGCGTATATATTTATAGAATTGAACGTTATAAACAATATGTTTATTAAGTTAGCTTCATCATATGTGCAAACTACTTTTTATTATAATTTTCAACCTTCAATGATTGTTATAATTTTGTATATTTTTAGTTTAAATATGTACAATTAATTTGCTGTTAGTTGAGATATTTACTTTTAAACAAGATAAAAAAGAGCTGTCGATTATTAATAAATAAATAGTAGTAATATTAGCCGTGAGATAAAGGCAGAGTAGAATAGTACCTCTTTGTGTATCAGCTGTTGTAAGAGTTAACTAAGGTACCAGAACCGACAGATGGCGGTATATCTATCCGAAACAGCGCATCTTAATTACTACAGAGCGACGATGAGCAGCAGAATCCTCGTCGTGAATTGCGATCTGTGATTGCCATTACGCCTGTCCAGCGTGGCAATTATAGGCCCATATCCTCCTATCTTGGGGAGGCCTATGACCAATAGTAGACTTTAGATGGTTGATATGATGATGATGATGAAAATAAATACATTGACGAGCAAAAAACCTGGTGATTTATATTCTTATTATGTCTTTATAGGACAGGGAACAAAGTGTCAATACTGTAGCCGTCGTAGGAATCTAAAGGCCATTTAAAAACTGTTCTGAGAAAATTGAAAATTCCATATTAACTTGTTCACCGTTCAACGCAATGTAAAAGCAAACCCGACTAACTTCTTGTTTATAAAGCAAACTGGAAACCTCAGTTTTTCTCTCGGAACAGTTCAAGAAAGTCCGTGGAGTTCTCAAAGTAATTCACCTGAATGGACACGTCAGCTTGTTCGAGTCTAAACCTCCGTGTATTTTAGTTGAAACAGCTTACCTTTCATAACCTTTGCTCTCGCTCCGAGCATAATTTGATGGATTCAAGTTCCGTTTACAATTATCGGTTCTTTGTTGTACATAAAGGATTGATTGGTTGAAATTTTAACAAAATATTCAACGCATTCATAAAACATATTTATGAAACAGTCGTAAATAAATATGTTTTAATAAATTTTAATTAATGTTAAATTTAAATTTACATTCAGGACTTTCATAGAATTTCTCTACTGATATGTAAATTTTAAATTGTAGTATATAGTGTAAACTTTATTAAGCGTATGCTAAAGGGCTTCTATTTCAAAAAGGGTATTACATAAATAAATAATAAATTCCCACAACATCTCATACATTGACATTACTCCGTGATATGTCGGTTCAAGAGTTGAAGAATCACATGTATCATCATATAAATATTCGTCTTAGGTGGGGATCGAACCCACGACCTTTGGCGCACAAGATAGGAACAATATCAAACACGACATCGGTCAAGTGGTCATTTACAGTGTTTTATAAAAAAAAACCTACTAGTATTTGGTTTCTCGCGGGACTCGAGCCTGCACCTTATTTTTTTACACTCAAATAAGAAACTTATTTGTTTGGTACGAGTTGTCTACAAATAAATAGTCAAACGGTGCCACAATTTAAAGATACAGCTTACTGATGTTTCAAAGCACTGAGAAAGATTTCCACTCGGGGAAAACGTCGCCCGTACGGCTTCTAAGCCGGTCTTAGACGGGAATTGAATCATCCCGCCAGCCGTCCGCTAAAGAAACGTTTTTAATTACTCCTCAGATGTTCTCTTGGATGTTGCCTGTTCTGTCAGATCCGTTTTTGTTTTGCGAGGGGATTTCTCCCTCCGTTTCGTGACGCCTGTTTTGTTTTGCTGAGACGCTGTGGTCTATAGTTGTGTTTGTTCGAAAAATGTGTCTTTATATTTATTAAAATATTTTTTGTCTATATAAGGAATATGGTTAAGGATTTTTAAAATAACCTAGAAATCGTTTTACTGAAACACAGGGCAATATTTTATTTATCATGGTTATTAAAATATTACAAAGAATATCATTTAATTAATGAATAAATAGATAAAGGTTCGATGCCCACTCAGGACAAACATTATATATATTGGATTCTTGTGTTTGTTCTGTATTAAATATGTTTTTAAGTATTGTATATGCGATACTTCTGTTGATATCCATTACACAAGTGCTTAAGCTTGGAACGGGTCATTGATTTGAATTGATTTAGTCATTGAGGACAGAACATTGATTGATAATAAATTAAGTCGTACGTATTTAATATAAATTAAGTGGAGTACCTACTGGTGGAGTAGAATAGTACTTCCTTCTGTACCAGGTGTCGTAAGAGGCGCCTGAGGTACTCAGACCGTCAGGCGGTGGTATAACCACTCGAAACAGCGCAACTTTAATACAATAAGGTGGGAATGGGCAGCAGCATCTCCGTCGTGAAAGTTGCGCTCTGCAATTGAAATTCCCTCTATCTTGGGGTAGTCTATGTTCAATAGTGGACTTTCTATAGCTGAATCAATCAATGCTCTTAAACTAATAAAAATTTTATTTAAATATTCAATCTTAGCACAGTTGGTAGCGCAGTACCACGGAAAAGAAAGAATGTGGGTTCTAATCTGACCTGAAACATGAGGTCTAGGCTCATACCTAACTAAACACATAAGTAAACTACAAAAACAAACAAACTATCTAAAATCTATCAATAAATGAAAACATTTATTCCGTTCCCTTTTTCATATTATTTTGCGGGTATATCATATTTTGTCCGTTTTATATGAAATCCATGAGTTGTTCACGTTATTCGTATACATCAATCCGTCCATCCAACAATATGAAAATCCTTAGTACTCGAGCTTAATGCGTGTATGATAGACAGATGCGATAGTCTACTACGATAGTGGGGATTAACTTTTACTTAACTATATCATCATCATATCAGCCATTAAACGGAAGCACGCTGTTGGACATAAGCCTCCCCAGGAAAGAGGGCATTTGGCCGGTAATTGCAGCGCTGGGTAAGCGTGTTGGCAATCGCCGAACGCAGTATTCGCGACAGGGATACTGCTGCCCATCCCCGCCTTGTGCATTTGAGCTACACCTGGTATAGGAGGAGGTAATATTCGACTCTGCCCTCTGTAACTTCTCGGCTTTTACTATATATTGATGATGATATTACAAATTGATACGATTGTTATAATCGTAAAAATGCACTTCAATTAACAAACATTGTCGGCGGTCTTACGAATCCTTCAATAAAATATTTATTATCACTAAAACTAAAATCTTAGTTCACGGCCGGTACCGACATAAAATCTTACATTTTCAACCAAATAAAATTTATTCCAATACAATGTAATGTAACCAGAGCGAAGCTTCTTTGTCAATCTAACTAAACTTAATAATTTTATGAACACGTTTGAAGCAAGAGAGAGTTGAAAATAGTTACAAGTCATTTCTACGAAGTTGTGACGTCACGAGAAAAATCAGGATCGTTATGGAAAGTGCCGGGAACAGACCAGTCTCACATGACGTGATTAATAAACATAAATCACTCTTAGCGAGCGTGTTATCCAGTATTAGGGTACCAGGCGAGCAGAAGCCGCTAAGAAGCGTCAGTCCGCCGTCAGATCTCCGGATAAGCGCGACAGAGAGAAATGGACCAACCCGGGGCGGTGCGGCGATAAATAAAGAAAAAAACGGACATACAGATAGCCCAGTATGTCACGCGGATTACGCCCGCCGGCCGTATTTGAATAAGAATTGCCAATAAAGGGCGAAGGCCGTTTAGACTGAACTCCGCAGACGTCCTCACAGCCTGGTACGTATCGATCGAAACAATGAGGTTCGGCCACTCGATGGTAGTAGACGACAAATCGGAATTGTACATCGGCTGAAGGCGAAATTCCAACGAGAACAGTTTATTTAAATCTCAATCAAAGTTGTCTAATTGAACAATTTAAATTAAATTCGGCGCGACTCTGTAAACAATGTTCAGTGCAAATAAATTTGGATCATCCAAAAGTTAATAAGTTTGCTGTTACTTTGGGGTCTCTCAAGTGACCTTTAATTTTGCACGCACTTGATAACTATATATAAGGAAACTAAATTAAGATTTGTCAAATTATTAAGACACTGAATTACACATGTAATTTTAGGAATCTGGGAAGTTATCCTTTTCAATATTGTGTGTCCAGCATTTGCAGGTCTGCTGCTACAAATACGCCTGCATTTCATAGTTTTACTAGTTCTATGAGACATTGCACTAGAGTCATGTAACATATATAATACCTCATCACCGATAATGGTTATGAAATGTATTATTTCAATTCACAAAACATCAAATAAGTTTAACTTTTAAACATTAGATAATATTAAGTACCTAAATCGACAAATGGCGGATGGGCACGAAACTGCCCTAGATGGTAATTATGACCTTAAAATCCCCCAAATAAGAAAGAAAATATCTCAATAATAATTTACACAACCGTACATTGACCTGACTTCCAGATAAGTAGCTCAAAACACACATTACGGATATTAGATAACGGAGAAAAAGCAAATAAAACTCTTGAATTCACATTTCTTTTAGACACAGTACAAACAATACAAAGGGTAGTCCTGGATGGGGATTAAGCCCTCGAACCTTGGATCCCAAAACAGGGAAAATACTGAGTGAACGCAATCGGGCATGTCAGAACTTAAGACTAAATAGGACGTCACCATCGGATCATGGTTGAGTATATGTCACCAATCAAGTGTTTAATTGCCTCTGCTCTCCCGAGACACAATGGCTGTGTACGTGTTGCTATCAATACTCACCATAAGTCAACACAGTCGAGGTCGCACCCTATTCGACACGACACGTTTTATAGATATAAAACTGTTCCCTGGTCTACAAACATTAGCTACTTGAGTTATATTTTTTATAGTATTCGTCTAACGCCGTGAGGTACCGGCAGAGTAGAATAGTACCTCCCACTGCACCAGGAGTTGTAAGAGGCGACAAAGGTGTTGTAAGAGGAAGAGTGCAGCTCAAATGCACAGGGCGGAGATGGGCAGCAGCATCCCCATCGCGAAAGCTGCGCTCTTCAATTGACAACACGCTAGTCCAGCGCAGTAATTATGGACAAAAAACATCATTACTTGGAGAAGTCTATGTTCAGCAGTGGACATTCAATGGCTGATATGATGATAATGATGATTCTAAGAGCCTTCTCAATAGATTTACCTTATCATTTGGGGGGTTTTGAGGAGGTGAAGTTAGGTTAAAAACCTAGGGCAGGTGTGGTGGACATAAGTGCCCATCCGCAATCAGTTCGATTTCGTTACTTTAATTGGCCTTTTTTATTGTATTTAAGTATTATAAATATAATTCCTCTGTTATCTGATGTCCGTAACACAAGTGCTTTAAGCGACTTACCACGAAGTCAAATTATTGTATGAGATGTTGTGTTAATTTATTTAATTATTTGACCAGTGCTCAACAATAGAGAGAGTGTTCACAATTTAGTAATAAACAAAATAGCGTTCATCACCGGACCTAGTGGCGACACTGACAGATAGTCAGGTCTGAGTGGTACACGAGCGACAGCCAGGACCGGTCCGACTGCAACCAAATTAGATTCGGACGCGACATACTTTTTGTTGTCGGAGTAGATGAAAAGAACCGCGACATGCAATCAAACTGGATTAAATGGCACACGAATTTATTTGTTTGGTGAAAAATTATATTGTGTTTCTATTCTAATGAAATAGAGAATCTACAGCCTATAAAAGCTTTTTAATATGATTTTGTGATTTTACGATTCTGATGGCGCAGGTGGTAATGATGGTGGTAATGATCTTGAGCGCCAAGGTTCGATCCCCACTCAAGGTAAACATTTACATGTGAATATTTCTATTTTTTCTATGTTTTGGTGTTAAATATGTATTCGAGTATTGTATTTACGAATGCTCTACTGCCCGTAATATACTTTAAAAAAAGAGGTAAAAAAGCTACCAAGTGTCCTAATTTACTTAATTAAAAAGTCAGAATCCTCGTTTCCAGACAAATTTAAACTTACATATATTTTAAAATTTATCACAGTTACATAAAATTAAGCAGGTATCCTTAACGAAATTCTGAAAGGTTAGCATATTGCATTGTTACTGCCGTGAGGTAGCGGCAGAGTACGATAGTACCTCCCACTGCACGTGCCAAAAGGTGGCAAAAGATACCAGAACCGACAAATGGCGGGATATCCATCTGAAACTGTGCAGCTCATTTGCACAGGGCAGGGGTGGGATGGATTGCCAATACGCTTGCCCAGCGCAGCAATTATGGGCAAAAAACCTCTTTTATTGGAGGGACCTATGTCCAGCAGTGGATTTCCAATGGCTGGTATGATGATGACGATTATTGATATAGAAACAGTAAACTATAAGTCTACGCGACTGTAATATGGCAAACTGAGTCGTATAAACAGCATATCTAACTTGTTAGTGCTGAAAACTGTGCAAACATGACGCGCGAACGAGAAGCGAGAGCGGACGCAAAATGGTAATACGAACAACACGAATTGTAAAACATTCTGACATATGGGATATGCAATTCTAAAATCCAAGAGAAATACTGGAATAAAGATATCCAACGAAAACATGCAACTTGCAACTAGGGATGAAATAATGTATCAAATATAAGGATTATAAAAGAAACTTCTTTTCATCATCAATCATTCATATAATTAACTAGCTGTGCTCGCGACTTCGTCGACGTGGAATGATTTTTTTGGGTACCATACCTCTTTACTTAACTTATATAAGCTATAAATGTCATGTTTATTTATATCGAATCAATGGCCTGAAAAATAAGTTTCAAGTTTTAGCTCTAAAAATAGTTACATACTTCCATACAACTTTTCATCCCCTTTTTCGACCCCTTACAACCCTTATTTGGAATTTAAAAATAGCTTATGTCCTTTTTCAGGGTCTAAGGATTGTCTGCACCAAATTTCATCAAATAGGTTGAGAGGTTTAAGCGGACAAGCGTAACAGACAGACAGAGTTACTTTCGCATTTATAATATTAGTAGAGATTAGAAAGAGAATAGATTTGTATTGTGGTTTGTATCGAATAGAGATAAAAATTACTGCATCGATTTTGAAGTTTCTTTCACTTTCACCCTTCAAATCGGAACACAGCAATGCAAATCCTGCTATTTAGCGGTATACATATGTGTGAGTGAGGTACCAATGCAGACAACCTTTGTAAGAGGTGTACCTCTGGTTTGGTCTAAGCTGAGATATAGGATAGTTTATATCCCAATTTAAGACAGACTTTTTTATCGGGACAATTAGTACTTGTTAAAAAAAATAATTATTTTTTTTGTAGATTAAAAAAGAATATGATTAGGCGAAAATATATGTTGAGTTGTTTTATCAAAGCACTCCCTTGTTGAAACCTTTAAATCCTAGTTTAGAAAAACTAAAGGAGCAAATAAGGGACGATTGTTATTAATATAAAAGATATCTGAAAAATATAACAACACTTGCGAACACGCGCGCCAGACACTCTCCTCGGGCTCTCTCACAATATTAAATAATTTCGGCGGAGATTAAAGGTCATTTTTGTGTAGACAAGGGCAAATTAAACAGGACCTTCGGCAAACGTCGTGTAATTATTTAGACAACAGAAACCGAAAGCCTCTTTTGAAATGGCATTAATTAAATCATTCTGCTAATGATATTACTGACCGCGTATATCAGGGCCCGGCTGTTTTATTACAATTTCTTCATCAACATTAATTAGAAATTTAACAAACAGAGATACTCGTATTAGATCTTAACACATTAAAAGTCTATAGAGGGGATGCCAGGCAAGGCAATTGGGAAGTGCCGCGGCTTCTTTCCCAGTGCGATGATAAGACTGCGGTCTAAAACCATTTTTCTTGATTGTAAACGTCTGTCCTTAAAAACATTGTAACCAAGGAGTCTAATCACAGCGGTCACACCATACCAGACATCATATAGACGGTACACAAAGGTAAGTAAACGTTTCCTTGTCATAAAACAAAAATAAATAATTTTAATGACAAATTGCATATAGGTAATCTAAAATTAACTGGGATGACATGTGGCGAGCGCAATGATCTTCACGCTTTGAAGGTTTTGAGATAACGTCATTGTTTACTGTCAGAATATTTGTTATAATATTAGATACCTCTTTTAATTTTATTGATAATATTTCGTTGCGCAAAATTCATATCTTAGAACCACCGTAATAAATATAATACCGTAAAAATACTTGAGCGGTTGGAAACGCGTTCTCATAATTTTTTTTTATTAATATTTTATCTCTTTTGCAAGAGGTTCTAGGTTAGATCAAATAGTTTGACTTACTCAACTATGCAATAATAATATGACAATATTTATTCACACATTCCAATTTTTTTTTTAATTTTACCATATCATATCATATAGCTATAAGATTTTTAGAAGAAGACATTTTATTCATGGTCAGCCAACATATATAATTAAATTACTAAAACGACTATTAAAAATTTAGGGTTGTATGCATTTTCTATGCCACATTATAAAAAGAAAAAAAGTGTTTAAAATAAAATATATGTCAGGGTTGAACAATCCTTTTCATTTAGTGATATGAAAAATAGAAAGCAGCCGATTCTCAGACCCACAGAATATGTACATAAAATTTCATAACATTCAATCAACCGTTTTGGAGGAGTTTGGTAAAATTAATACTGTGACATCACAGTTTTATATATATTAGATTTATGCAATTTTTATCCTTGCCAATTAATGCTTCATTAGAGAACTATGAAATGGAGAAGTTACCCGAAAACAAACTCGCATCGCACCTATACACACACACCGACACACCCACAAACAAAGCGGTTGATACACGGTCGCCATTTAAAAACAAAGCGGCCGCTAATAGCGCCTCGTTAGTCTCCATTCGACTGAAATATTGTTCCAAGGCTACCGTGGCCACACTACGATAAAACAATGGGAATTCGGTGTTACAATATCGATCGACTTTTCCTTCATTTCGATATACATTCGCTGTCCCGAAACTGCTTACATCTGGGAGACCCTTTATTAGTTGCTATGTTCCTAAGACTATTCAGTGGGATATTCAAGCCTAAACTAAATGCATGTAAAATAATTTTCAATAAAAATAAATACTTAAATTTAAAAAGCTTTAAAGAGGTCAACAACGGTACAATAATAGAGAAAATAATGTTGAGATGGTTTGGACAGATGGCGGTATATCCATCCGATGCAGTGCAATTCAAATGCACACGGCGGAAATGAAAGCAGCATCCTCGTCGTGAAAGCTGCGCTCTGCGATTGCCAACACGCTTGCTCGTCGCGGCAACCATGGTTAAATTTCCACTTTCTTGTAGAGTCTTATGTCTGCACATATACTACAATAGACAGTACAAGTAACAGTGGACTTTGAATGGCTGGTTTTGTGATGATGACATATTTGCAACCAAAGATATAAAATAGATTTTTCAGAAAAAAACATCAGCAAAGGCTGCTTTGACTTTGTTAGAACACTGATATTAGAGAAAGTTAGATATTGAGTTGGCCCCACTTAAGCTGCAACAAATTCACCGCACTGAAGAATGCACACAACTCTAGCTAACGCCATTTTGTATTCTTATCAAGGCTACCTTTAGGGGGTGACTGATTTTTGACAAGCTCGCTATTTATAATCCTATGTTATGCGACTTTAGACACACTATCAATTATTTCTTATGTTCCTAACCATCATCTGCCTGTAACACCCAGCCCCACAAGAGAGTATTTTTAACTTCAACAATCCCCAAGGATCACTTTCGAACAGATGAACCAGTGTTTATAATACGTAAATGTTTTAGAAATACAATTATTATTCGATGGTAGGTTTCATCACACCAGCCGTTAAAGGTCCACTGTTGGTTATAGGCCTCCCCAAAAAAGAGGTTATGTTGCCTATAATTGCCACGCTGAGCAAGCGTGTTGGCAATTGCAGAGCGCAGCTTTCGCGACTTTTTTGCACGTATATACCGCCATCCGTCGGTTCCGGTATCTTAGTCGCCTCTTACGATGCCTGGTACAGGGGGAGGTACTATTCTACTCTGCCGGTATGGTTGGTTTGGAACAGTTCAAATATTGAGACAAAATAAATTCTTTTTCTTTCAGATATAAAGCGTTTGTTAATGTGGTGTCTACGAGATATATGTACCGAGTTCAACAGATGGTAGGACCATCCAATACAGCTATGCTCAAATACAACAGGGTGGGGATGAACAGAATTATTCCTCTCGCGAAGATACATTCTGTATGTACGGGCCCGATGGCGCAGATGGTAGTGATCCTATATTGTGCGCCAAAGGTAGTGGGTTCGATGTTCCTAGATGGAGCCCAGGCCAAATTTTTATAGTAATATTTACATTTGTTCTGAGCCTGGGTGTTGAATACATGTATTCAAGTATTCCCCTGTCGTGCAGTATCGGCAGAGTAGAACAGTACCTCCCCTGAACCAGGTGTCATAGTAGACGACTGAGGTCGAGCTGGTCGAGAAGACTGAGGACCAGCACCGACAGATTACGGTATATCCACCCGATACAACAAGATGAGGATGGGCAGCAACATTTCAGTCGCGAAGCTAAGCGCGAAAGCCACCACGCTTGCCCAGCACGGCATTTATGGGCAAAGTCCCCCTTTCTGGGGGAGCTTATGTCCAGCAGTGAACGTTTCACGGCAGCTATGAGGAATACAATTGTGATTCCTCTGGTGCTTGATGTCCGTAAAGCAAACGCTTTAAGCGACTTATCTCGGACGGAGTCAGGTAAATAAATAAAATCTTTTGTAAATTTATTTATTTATTTGTCCATCAATGTCATCAATGTTCCTATCATTAAATTTCCTGGAAGTCCTGTAAAAGGGTGGACGTTCTACGACTGATTTGATGATGGCGATTAAAGCCTAGGAAGAGCTGTGAGACATTAACATTGTTGTTACAAAGATTCCTTAACTTTCCATCAACAATTTTTTGTTATCCTTTTCAAAATTTTCTCCAATTAGCATACTATCAATATCTTCTATCGACAAACAAAATTAACTTCCCCCACAGAAAAATTCCAAACACGTAACCCCAACCCTATCACGTTGGCTGCTTTGAGACTTGTCGCGACTCGCCCCACGCCTGTTTATGGCGGTAAAAACTTTCCAAGATTGGAATTCACAATGAACCCGGGATGGAATTTAGATTCCAAGCGGGAGAGCCGAGCGATTGTGCAGCCCGTGGTGGGAGGGGACAGCGAGAGGGGCGGGGGCAGCATTGGAAGAAACAGGTCTTATGGAAAAAATAAATAGGTTACCTGCGTCTAGAACGATGTTGGCAAACAATAAGCATAAATTGAATTTAGCACACGACTCTGACCGGAGATGTTTTGCATTTGTAATCACATTCATGTGGCCAGCGTCACCAACGCTGCAGGCATTTCATTGGATGCTGCTCAGGTATACAATTCTTGATGATTGTGCTCCATGTGAAGTTCATACCTCATTTTCTGTGAATTCGAATCTCTCCGAAATATCAGGTGAAATTTTCGAGCCAATATAAGTGGAACTTTTTTAAATTACTAATAGATACATACATACATCACGCATGTGTCTTATCGGGGTTAGCAGATACTATGGATCTCCAATCCTTACGATCTTGGCATACCTCTCTCGCTTCCCTTACTCGCATTAGTCCTTTCATACACGCTCGTTTATTCTTGGTACTCTGACTTGGCCCTTCTTTAATACCTCTTCTACCTGTTTAAGGTATGTTAGCCTCGGTCGTCCTCTTCCATTTACGTCCTTTCTTAATAATATTATATTATTTAAATTTATTATTTTACTACTAATATAAATTAAATACATTCAAATCACAAGTCAATCTTGAGAACGGTTGCCGCAAGGTAGTAACAGAAGCCGCATTTTAAAGGACTTCAAAAGGTACATAGTTTAATTAATAATATCTTTATATAGGCACTTTTAATTCATTAAAACAACCAATTATTTAATCAATCAACAGAATATATGCTAAATACAATATTATATAAACGAACGATTTCAAGAGCAATTTAAACAAATAGATCTTTCAGTGACCTACTTTAAAACTAGTCCGCCGGCACCAGACGGGTCTTAAAACTAAGCTTTCGTTAAGGTTCGTTGCGCGAGCCGCCAGAAAAGAAGCTACAAGAAACATTGCTGGTGATTAAGGTTCCATTAACAACTAGAATGTGGTATTAATGGAACCTTTTTAGGCGTCAGCGATAACAAAACCTTGACTCAAAAGTACGAGTAAATAAATTTAATACAAGCAGAATATAATGCTATTTCTTACTATATAGCATTCAAAGTTTTGAAGTGGAATCCTAATATATTTACTAAAATATAAGTAGACTAAGTACCCGATAAAAAAAAAACGAAAGTATACATGTATGTCTATCGCTACGCTTTCACTTTGACAAGCTTAAGCTAAGGAAGGACATACTCGTACGTCGCGACAGTTTTCTTGTACCAGGTGTCATAATGCACCGGACCGACAAATGGCGGTAAAATCACCATAAAAAACTCAAATGTAAGAGAGCGTAGATGATTTTAAGTTCGCGAAGCTACGCTCTGCTATAGCCACCAGGTCTGTTTAATCACTGCAGACCTGCAATAATGGGAAATATTCCGCGTTGATTCAGGAGGCTTGTATCCAGCAGTAGACGGTATGAATAATATAATGAGATTAAGTATTACGAAGTATAAGACTTGACTAACTCTCTGAAGGTTTCGGTGGACGAAATTGTGTAACACGCGTAAATGTTTGTTACCAAGGCTGTTTGTCGTCAAGGATCCGCCCGAGCCCTCGGCAGATCGGCGGCAGGCAAACAACGGTACAAGTGGGCACCTCGTCAACACAACCTTATCAATAGTGGATTGTGCAAACACGCCCGCAAATTAGATTCCAGTACGGAGCTTTGCGAGACGTGATTGAAATCATGACGTTCTTACAACACTTGGCTTATGGTCCCTGACCAACATTGTACATACGGAAATGTGTATATCTTGTCTGCCAGTTTGCAACATGTTTACTTGAGGTAGATCTCATACAAAAGGTCGTCTGCTTTGGTACCTCACTCCCACCTATTTCTACCGCCAACTAGCAGTGTTCCGGTAAGAGAGACAGTGAATTTACTGGGTATTGTGGCATAATATCCTCAAGTCACAAGGTTGGCAACGCGTTAGTGATATCCTTGAGATATTACGAGCGTCTAAAGACTGCAGTGACACTTTCTATCACGCGGACTGTCTGCTTGTTTGTGGACCAGGTCTTATACTAATAAAAAAAAAACATTTTCACGACAAAACGGTTGAAATCTTATGAATGAACTTTGGCCACGAATAAAATTTTATTATTTTTTTATTTATTATTAATTTATACTGCAACGGATACACCTGATTCGGTGATAAGTTTAAAGGTTTTAAACACTTGTGTAAAGGTTATCACATAACAGAGACATCATAAATATAATACCTAAATTCGTCATATAAATATTTGTCCTTTTGTCGAAAAATTGTTTGCCGTGAGGTACCGGCAGATTACGAATAACACTACACCAGGAGTCGTAAGAGGCGACTAAGGTACCAGAACTGACAGATGGCGGTATATCCATCCGGAACAATGCAAATCAAGGCTAGCACAGGGCTAGGATGGGCAGTAGCATCCCCGTCGTGAAGTTGCGCTCTGCGATTGCCAACACGCTTGCCCGGTGGGGCAATTATAGGAAAAAAGCTTTCTTGAAAATGTTTCAAATCATTTTCATAAACAATATAATGTCATACCTTGGCACATTACTCAAGAAAGCGGTTAGCTATGTATCCTTTAAATTACATGACATCTATTACTAAAATTCTATTTGGATATATATATGTATTATTTGCACTTAATGGCATTAAATTTGCTGAATGTAACATATTTAATCTTGTATTGCCATCGTTATTATTTAGCTAATTATAAATTCATGACTCTACTTTTCTTATAATTATTTGGATGGTGACTTCTGTTAATTTGTAACAAATTGTATTGTAATTGTTTTTTAATTATTTTTTTATTGTTGCATTTCCAATTGCAAATTTTAAAGGCAATATTTTTATCTAGATAAGGTTTTTGTAACTTAATAATTTAAATGTTGAGAGATACCAATCTCTCAGCATTTAAATTATTAATAATTAATTGGCCCTAAATACAGTACTCAAGGTCACACCAAGTGCGGTCTCAATCAAACCATTGTCCCGCCTCCCATTCTTACTTACATTGGTGAAAGGCCAACTACAACTGGTTCAATTTCGTCATCCTCCGTCAAGGCGATTCTGCTTAATTCGTTGAATTATTTCAAATTATTTTCCAACCGGGGGCGTAGCTCAGATGGTAGAGCGCTCGCTTAGCATGCGAGAGGTACCGGGATCGATACCCGGCGCCTCCAACTCGATTTCTTTTTGTTGGTTTAAATAATTTGGAGAATACAAACCCAATGAAATATGATGTTTTTCGTTTTGAACAAGACCACGAAACTTGAAAATAGGTGACATATATTATATATGCAAAACTGTTTGTGACGCTTTCACACCTTGACTAAACTAGTCAGGTATTTTTATGGAATCACCTTGAACTTAGGAAAGGTCTACTTTTGATCTCGACTTGATGAAGTTTCGTCCTTGCTGACGGAGTGGCGAGCACAACGAGTTTTGTACAATTTATTTAGCTTTTATTTTATTCAATAAATTGTATATAATTAGAATTATAAAAATCTATTATAGAAAGGTCACATTCTGGAGCTACCATACTGAATACATTGTATCATGGTAGGCCAATAAATCAATATTATCAATATAATAGCTAGCCGTAAACCTACTTTTTTATCAAAAGCATTTATGGACTCTATTTACCAATAAAAAAAACCTGGGACGTTCCGAATGAATGCATAAGAGTACATTAATTCGGTTGTATTATAAGGAACTCGATTCTAAATACGAAAACCAGTAAATCCACACATGTTAATGAAATCAGCAGTAAGGTTACTGGAACGCTTCGTGCTCTCTATCGATTAAAATATTTTCTTCCTACTAAAACCAAAACCCTTCTTATTCAATCCTTGGTTTTACCCATGATTGACTATGGTGACGAGTGCTGCACTAATATCTCTCAAGAACTCCTTGATAAATTGGATCGTCTATTAAACAACTGTCTTCGTTTCTTTTTCGGTTTGCGTAAATATGATCATATTTCCCGTCACCGTTCTCTTCTCGGCTGGCTTCCCATTCGAGAACGTCGCAAAATTCGCGTTCTAACCATACTACTTTCAATACTTTTTAATCCGTACGCACCAATTTACTTAAAGGACAGATTCCAATTCCTATCTTCCTCTCACGAACGGCACCACAAACACCGAACACACAATACAAATGTGTATCAGATCAAGCGAGAATCGAACCGCCACTCTTGCGTCATCTCAATACATAATATATTTCGTGGTTAATGCGGAGGCCGGCGTAGTGCTGGCCAAATATATTAATTAGCATTGTCAAGTTACATAAGAACTGGCCTTGTTATATAATTTCAAGTGCAACTGTTTTTTATACGGACGACTTAATTCGCGAATTGTATCAACGGGGGCGTAGCTCAGATGGTAGAGCGCTCGCTTAGCATGCGAGAGGTACCGGGATCGATACCCGGCGCCTCCAAACTTTTTATCTTATACTGTGTATGGTTTTTAATGTCCTTTTTTTCATTCAAATTAAAAAAAAGGTAAAGGAGACCCGCGAACGACCATACAAAATTGGGCCTGACGTTACAGCAACAATTACTACACTATTTCATTTTGATATTTCTGCCATTTAAAAAAAAAAAAACTCTTTTACGACTGCTACACGGGAGAAATAAGATAAAGGGTGTTATTATTTGCTTCGTAGTAAGTTATTCTTACAACCTCTCAATGCTCTCACGTTGTATTTAAATACTACTACTGACTAGATTTTACAGTTTGACATTGCGGTTTCTAAGATTATTGTAGAAGACTAGCTGTTGCCCGCTTAATAAGGTATGAATGATATGAATTTAAGTCGAGTAGGTAAGAAAACTAAGTCCGTTAAGAAAAGCGTGGGTTGTCCATTAAAGTAATAACCCTCAGAATCCTTTATACGTAGCCAAAGTCGCAAAATAATACTAATTGAATAATAAAAGCACAAGAAGACACAACAAAACGAAATATCCAATATCGTAAGTTCAAGCTAAACGAAGTGAATCATTTTTTAGTTTGACGTTGGATGTAACATGAGTTCTTCTTTGTTGCCAGTACAAGAAAAAAAACAACCTGTTGATCAATTTATTTTTACAATGTTTTTATAAACGTTGTTATATAATTAATTATTTAAAACGCTTTTTTAAACATAATCTAAAGAAAAAAAAACACTGATTTAATTTCATTGCTTTGATTTTCTATTTTATATTATTTCTTTATTTATATCATTACTTTATTTCATTTGGCAACATTGTTAAAAAGTGAAAGTAAAGCTAGGAAGTAACGAAAGTCAATAATAGTATGATTATATATTTTGTTTAATATCCCATAGTAAAATTGCTTAATAAGCATGACTAAAAATTAAAAATCTTAAAAAAAATCTTGATAAATCTTTTATTTGTGTAACGATTCGCCTGTCTCCTTTCTATTTTAAAAAAATGAAATAAGGTAATGTTAATATTCTAACGCATACTAGGAGGACATGAATATAAAAGATGTCAGTCTTGGCAGGTAAATATTTTATCCAACGGAATCTTTTGAAGGCGGGCCTCGGTCGGGGATCGATACCATTCTATAGGGGATCAATAGATCTTCTGTACTGTGATAGTATTGTTGACACAATATTAGGAAAACATAAACACAAAGAAGGTACATTAATATTGAATAACATAATATTTTTGTATGAACTAATTAACGAGACACTCAGTGCAAGATGGTTGATGTAACATTATTACATAATTGTAAAATAATTCCTCATTTCGGACTACTTGGCTATATTTTATATACTCAGTATTAGGTTTTTTATAATGTACTAAGAATTTCATGTGTTTTTAATATGGCTTTTACAAATCACCGCATTTTTTACGTATAAAAATAATTCAATAAGAAATTGTTTAGGCATTAAAAAGACACACGTACACTAGGTTGGTATAAGCGTGCAGGATGCAAGCTCAGGTAAATTAAAACCGGTCGTCAGGGTTAAGGCAGTTAAGGAATACTGGAGACAGCCTTAACCACAACATAAGTAGAGATCTTATGAATAAAGAATACAATGAACGATAGTGTTTTGCATTTATATACTAGTAACAAAACTATTCGATAATTTATCACACCTAAATGAACTAAGACTAGGAAACTAAAAGTAACTGGAGTGAGTTACTTTTCATCCGACAAAGACCTTCTACGTACGTACCATCCTTGTAAGAAGAGGCTGTAATTTTTAAGTGTTTCGTTCTCATTACTACTAGGATATCATAACCTTAACAAAGGTCGTTCGCCCGTATAATACGTAAGTAAAAACAAAAGCGGCCCCGACATCCGACGAAAAATCGTTATCCCTCGAATAAGCTTCATACCACGAAACCATTACGCTAAAAGAAATAATGTAAATCCAAATTGAGTGATAGGAAATCTCTATGTGGAAAAGTAAATAAAGTAAGAACTTTATCTGAAGACAAAAAAATGTTACTATTAGTGCTGCGTTGAACAAAAAAGAGTTTAATTACAGTCGTTAAAATTAAGTTAACGTTGTAAAGGGACGAGCTTTAATTTGATGAACTTGTAAAACTTTTCTGAAAACAACTTCGTTAAGATAATTTGATCAAAAAATACATTTTCTTTTAATTACACCCTAAAATGTTTGACGACGAGTCTACATCGGTCGAATTTAACAGACCAGTCTAGTCGGTTATAATTCATAATACATTATATATACAATATACTTGTAAATACAACACACCGCTTTATGCGAAATATTTTACGTAAATAATAAATAAGGGCGTAGCTCAGATGGTAGAGCGCTCGCTTAGCATGCCAGAAGTAGCAGGATCGATACCCGGCGCCTCCAAACTTTTATCTCATTACCAAATATCAGGATTTTATGTGCTTTTTTAAATATATTTGTTTTGCCACCATCCTCAAAAAAACCGACTACAAAAAACAGGGTCCTTTTCGAGAAACATGAAAGGGTTAATCTAATTCCCACATGTACTAGGACAACAAAAACGATAGACAGCTTGTCGTCATAGCCAGTAAATAGAGCAACGCAAAGCGTTTGAAGTCGAATCTCGGCCGAGGGTTAATACCGTTTTGAGATCAATAGATCCGCAAAACTTTTGTTACATCTTTTTTGACACGAGATTGGGGAAAACATGCACAACGAGAAAGTATACAGAAATATGTTTCTGACATGACACTTTACCGCTAGACGAATAAACTTATTATATCGACGCTGAAATCAAAACTAAGAAGACATGATTAATTAAAGATTACGTACATGACAAAGAGATAATTTATAAAGTACATTGTTGTATAATAATAATGATAACTCTTGACAAAACTAATATATTTATTATATGACATGGATTTAAATGTAAATTATTTGGGAAAACAAGTAATAAAAATATGACTAAACAATTTTTTTTAGGATTATTTATTGACAAACAGTTAAAATGAAATTAACAAATAAGTAATATTCGAACTTAAGATTTGTCAATTTTCCTACGCTCCTTATAATAGCGTAGTAGGATATAAATAGGAATAGAAATAGTTTTTCGAGACCAAACGAAATACATAAGTGCAATGGTCAACCACAATCGTACGGACTTTTGTGAACCATATTTAAAAAAATTAATCTATCTATATCTCACAATTTCAACATTTGTAAAATACAACATCGACATGTTTCAAATTAAGGAAAGTACATAAACTATATGCTCCCATCAGTCATTTTCATAATTTTTTTTATAATAAAAAATATGATAGGCCCTATGGCGCAGATGCTAGCGATTCTGTCTCTTGGGTTCGATTCCCACCCATAGCAAATATTTATATAATGATATTAGTGATAGTTCTGTGTCTCTGTGTTAAATATATGTATTTAAATAGTATATTTGTGATTCCTCTGCCGTCTGTCTACAACACAACATGTAACATAAGTACCACGGAGTCAGGTCAATGTATGAGATGTTGTGTTAAATATATTTAACACCCAGACACAGAACAAATACAAACATCATTGTATAAATATTTGTCCAGTACCATAAGCATCATCGTGCCCGTCACTTGCATACACTATTTATAACAACCACATAACCTGATTGACATGTCCTAAGCTGGTGGTTATCGTCAATTAGGTACGAAAACGTTATGAATTTTAAGAACTAGCGACGCAACACGGTT
The DNA here is from genome assembly GCA_020976665.1 of Heortia vitessoides. NCBI lineage: Eukaryota > Metazoa > Arthropoda > Insecta > Lepidoptera > Crambidae > Heortia > Heortia vitessoides. The sequence goes on along the minus strand of JACJUM010002279.1, from coordinate 825,895 downwards.
ATAATTTTCGTATACTTGAAGTCTTTATTTGTCGAAGTCATTATTTAAAGATTTAATTTGATAGGAAACGTACGAAACAATGTTCAAATAACAAGAGACTCTATTACTGTCATACTTTCTAAACTTGCTACTCGCTCGCGGTGTAATAGCGCGCGTTGTTCCGCCCGAGGCTGGTATACTTGTCTCTACTAAACTCGTCCAATGTAGAAATGTGTAATAGAGTTACTTAAACGAGTATTTAGATAACGTTAACAACGGGGGCGTAGCTCAGATGGTAGAGCGCTCGCTTAGCATGCGAGAGGTACCGGGATCGATACCCGGCGCCTCCAACTGAATTATAATTTTTTTACCTCCTTGTAACTCAGTCATCTAGTTAAAATCAATTAAATTAATAACAAAATAACAACACAAATCTAGCAGCAAGTCCATCATAAAACACCGGACAGATCTTAAAACTAAGTTTATTGCAGATTATTTATCATTAATTTGCAGAAAAGAATGCAAGGAATAACGACAGGTCCCGTGCCAGCCTGGTCTGGTTGACGGAACCTTAATCAGCAACGGCGATAACAAAACGTTGTCTCAAAAACCAGATAGCGGCACCTTTGGAGGTATGTCATCAGAAAAGTATAGTATTTAAATATGATTTATATAAAAAAAATGTCAGTATCAATACACATCCGTATTATTTAAATGAATACACATGAATATTCAAGTTCCAATAAAACAAAGGAACTTTGTGAAAATATTGGCCCCTAGATTTTATGCAGTAATTTAAAACGTATTTTGCCTGCAGCCAAATATAGCGCAAAATTTCACTGGAGTCCAAACAATGACTGCACCGATCCGAATCACCTTTCATGCTAGCAAAGTTCAATATTTTTTTAATGGTGAAACAGAACATTGATGTAAAATAAAAAAAAACAGAAATAGCGAGCAACAAAGGGGTGAATTGTTTTCTCACGTATACCAGGACGTCATAAACTGGAACAATCAACAAGAAAATCACCCTTGCCTCGGAATCTTGAAGGGGTTCTCCGCGTTCTCACGAATACTAGGGGGACAGAGAGCGGTTAGGGGTTGTTAAAAGAAGTCGTTTTTTGGTATGGCAGCTCCTTATAACGGCGTAATTTGGAGACTCTCGAGTATTGTTTTGAATGTGTGCGTGCTGAACAAAATAACGTAACGTATATCTATAAAAAAGGATATTACGGAAAATAAATGATACAACTGAGTAGAATTAACACTTTCAACAATGCTCCCTGCCAACAATGATGTCTCAGTTAAATTTGCTCAAAAATAAATACTAACAAAGCAAACTGTTTATGTAGCGTAGTGAAAGGAGTTCGTCCTCAAAACGGCAACATAATGGAGATTACAAATCTGACATTTGAACGAACTAGCGTGCCAACTATTCGCCGTTTTTTTCAACGGGGGCGTAGCTCAGATGGTAGAGCGCTCGCTTAGCATGCGAGAGGTACCGGGATCGATACCCGGCGCCTCCAACTCGATTTCTTTTTGTTGGTTTAAATAATTTAGAACATACAAACCCAATGAAGTATGATGTTTTTCGTTTTGAACAAGACCACGAAACATGAAAATAGTTGTCATATATTATATATGCAAAACTGTTTGTGACGCTTTCACACCTTGGCTAGACTAGTCAGGTATTTTTTATATTTTTGCTAAATAAACGGCATATTAATAATTTCATTTAGGAACGATAAAATACTGAATAATAACCAGTTAATACGAATGTGTCAGACAACACCAAAAACTGCGCAAATAACCTGCGCACGTCACCGAAGCTTTCACAATTATTATTATTAACATACTAGTTTTGGCCCGCGACTTCGTTTACATGGAAACTATGCGTATGCGCGAAATATGTGTATGCGTGAGAAGCGACTGCATGGTCAAGATTCTGGGCGGTAGAAGACAGCAAAAACGACAGTCAAACTTTTGTATATATAATATCAGTAATTAAATTTTCTGGGAGTCGCTTTTCAGTAGAGCTGATGAAAAGTACGATTTCGTACCTAAACCTCTAATCGACGGGAATGCTAGAGCGTTCAGCTCGTATGCATGGAAGTTGAAGTTCAGAAGTCCACTGAATGTTTTTGATAGATTATAACCATTTGAAATATATATTATACTTTATCATAGCATATATACCCTACTACTATTATAGTATATGTATATACCGAGAAAATTGCACCCAGTATCGATTATCGACTATGCCTTGTTCTAAGAAAGATCAACTCTCATGTATCACAGTTTAGTTTTTAACAATATAGGTCAGAAGAGTGAGAGATATACTGCTTCAATTAGGAATCTTGTATCTTATAATTATGTAGTATTATTATTAATTTCGTTAATGCCTCTGCGTCGATTTGTGGGTACATATATAATGAAACTAAAGAAGGATAACAATAGTTCTAATATAAAGAAAATAGGGAATAATACAGGCCTAAATAAAGTCTATTTACAAAATGGAAAATATAAACAAATATTTGCTCTATCAATTCTTTAAAAAAAATTGTAAATTATTATTGTTAATTATAGTTTAATGAAATCGAATATACATGCTATTCTATGATTTGTTATGAAATAAAAATAATTTAATTGTGATAAAATTATTTACACAAATGATTGATGATCTCTGTCTAACTATGTAGTTATTTGAAAAGACAAATAACAAACTCATTATCTTATTTTATTTCAGACGGGGCCAAAAATTTTACAAATTTACTTTTTTTTCAAATATGCCTAAAAACAATCATATTCGGAATAAATTCTAGCAATTGTTTATTAATAATATTGAGATAATATCCAACTCAGTCTTAACCTCTAGGTTATCTGTTTCTAATTATAACGGAACAGAATTACTATATTAGAACTCACCGATCCTTTCCTGCCCGGAAAACTGAAGAATACGTCGGGCCCATTTCTATGCGGCATCTGACGCAGCACGTTCAGGAGTTTCGCTGAGTGCCTCGGCTGCAGCAAACAGAGCAACATAAGCACTATCATTTAATCTTGTTAAGCACAATATAGATCAGTCTCTTAAACAGAATTAATTGCCAGTAGGTACATGTTTATTCTCAATATGCAATGTTTGTTTTTGACCTTGCGAGTCAAAAATAAGCAATATACCTAATAAACCTGTCAGCTTCTATCAAAATCACAATGGGTTATCTAGAATCATCTGGATTTGTAAAACAAACCAGTCAAATACAGTGCTTCGCCCCCGCAGTACTACGCTCCAAGTACCAGGAGCGCAACAAAAGCAAGGAGACGCGGTCGGTCCATAGAACGGCACAGGATAACGCGGCCGGATGCAGGCGGCGCAGCTAACCGTACAATTAGCTGCCGCGCGAGTGCATTTCCAATTCGTGCCGCGCTGCAGGGCGGCGAGCCGTGATCAGCTAGCAACCTACTCCGTTTTTATGTTTGCCTGTGAATCGAGAGCGACTGCGTCTTTCCCCGTTCCCGCTTTTAACTCGCAGTTCGGGATTCATCCGTCTTTTTTAATTTATAAAATTGACTTCATAATTCGCAAGTAACGTTAGGGTAAACAATTTGAAATTGAAACAGTTTAATAAATTTATGCCGAACTCAAGCGGATAAGTCGAAAGTTAAATATGATTTAAGATCAACACATGCCTCGAGTTAAACGTAATTAAAAATTAAATCATGAGCTCCCCCGTTTCCACGAAAAGTTTAATATGTTCCGCGCTTATGCTGAATAATTAAATTAGAATCTTCTTTCAGTACATAATTTTCAATGTACGCATTACGTACAAGAGAACTTTACTTATTTTGACACATCGTAAATTCTTCTCTCAAGTGTGTGGTAAAACAAATATGAATAAATAAAGTTGAACTTAGTTTGTTCCTTACAAATTTTAAATATTTGAAGATCAAACAATATGAACCTTCACTTGCAAATTTTTACTCACAAAAAATACCTAAATATCACATTTGCTTATATATATAATAAAAACAAATTTTCAAAAAGCATTTGATCTTTTGTCTGCTTGGTAAGAATAAATTAAAAAACTACTCTACACTGATAATAAAAAAAACTAATTCCATAAAAAAGTTATAGCTTTGTACCATTTGCCATATTTTATTTAAAAAGATAATACAGACCTTAAGTGCTGCAATTTAATGAAGATATATATTTTTTTGGTACATTTGTACATATAGATATTGTTATATAAATTTTGAACAAAATCTAAAACTACTCGAGCTATTTTCTAATTTCTGCTTCTATAAGATAAGGACTCTTGAATTTCTAGCTGTTAGATATATAAATATAAATTAACCTTCCTTATGAATATATAAAAATGTAATATAAAGTGTAAAGTAATGTAATATAAAAATATAAAGTGATATTCGTATAAAGTCAGATTTTCTTATATATATATATATATATATATATATATATTCAAGAAATATTATTTTGACTATACTGGACTTTCAGAACCCAAAGACTAAACATTACAATGACATTTAAAATGGACTTCGTATATTGGAGATATTTATAGACAGTCGAACTTACCCATTTCCCGTTGACGGCCTTCATAGCGCTGAACAGCTGTTTTAGCTCCTTGACTGTCACGCTGTAGCTGGCCAGCACGCCCAGCATCTCAATGAGCAGGTCTGTAACAAGAAACAATTCATCATCATCAAAATCAGTTCATTAGAGACTGAGACCGATACACTTTAAGCCGTGAGGTACCGGCAGAGTTAAATAGTACCTACCTTTCCCTATACCAGGTGTCGTAAGAGGTGACTAAGGTCCCAGAACCAGTATGATGGCGGTATATCCATCCGAAACAATATAGCGCAAAAGCTGCACTCTGTGATTGCGAACACACTTGCCCAGCGTGGTAATTATGGGCAAAATTCCCTCTCTCTTGGAGAGGCACATGTCTAGTGGACTTCCAATGGCTGATATGATGGTGAATAAACTTTATCAATGCCTATATCTAATAGGATAACATAAAGGAAAAGTTAAACGGTTTAAATTCCTTTAAGAAATATTACGATTAAACTTAAGGCTTCCGTCAACTTCACCCCACCTCCTGTCCCCATCCCTACATAAAAATTGTACTTTCTAATAATATTGAGTACTTGTTGCAGCCCGCGACTTTGCTTGCGAGAATTCAAAGTATTCCTAAAGGCTTATATAGGACATATTTGCAACCCCGTCATGATCCCCCCCCAATACATGAAGGGGGGGGGGAGCTTACAAACAGTAAAGGAATTTCCTATATTAAGCTAATATATAATAATGAATTTAAGCTAGAGATTTTTAAGTGTTGTTTCTCTATTTAAATATATATATTTTTCTACGTAGTTTTTTTTAAATATCAGTGTCTGTATGGCTTTGTCCCAGTTTGAAGGGTAAGAGGCAGAGAAATTACTGGGTTATGTGACATTATCAAGTAGTTTCACTGCCTCACTCTGCCTTAAGTCACTATGTTAGCATATGTTAAATGGTTAACAACAGAATGTATAAAATTAAGCTGTAAAAACAGATTGGATAGACAGCAAATATCACAATAATGTTTAATTAGATTGTCCGTTTCAAATGAAAACACTACACCATAAATTCTCATCTCAACTGAGATAATCCTAATAAGCGGCCAACGCACACCGCCAACACCGCATTAGCGCTGTTATGTTAATCCATTCACCGGCGACATGCTGTGTGCGGCCAACGATTCTAAACCCTAATTATGAAAACGAATTTAAAATATTATTATTAATTCTGCAAATGACACTGAACTATTGTTATTTTCATGTGCCCACGTGGACTTCACTAAATCGCATCCCTCGAGAATTTCAATGGGATAAAAAGCTTATATCTTCGCTAGGATTTAATCCACACACACGACAAATTTCATTAAAATTAAGTTGCTGCAAGGTCACCGAATTGAAAAACATAACAAACCATTTCAAAAAAAAATATTAATGCTAAAAAGTAATTATACTATGTACAAAAAACAAGTAATAATCACAAATAAAAAAAACACGTAGTATTTAGTAAAAAAAACAGATTTTCGTCGAGCTATAATAAATAATGTCCAGTCGTGAAAATTGTTTGTATTAGGTACTCTAATGCAGGTAAATATTACTACCTAACATTTCCTTCATAAGAAAAATTGAACGAAAATTTCCAAACATTTTGACAGCACTATAAAATGGTACAAGAATAAAGATTTCTCACAGGGAAAAAGCTATTGAAGTGTATTTAGTCATCGTTAGGGCAGGGCGCGAGCTCCGAGCAAGTTTGAAGGATCATCGGTCCACGTTTAGAGGTTCGACAGCGAACATTCTAGCGAGTTCACCCTGTGGGACATCCGCAGTTTATTTCACCGCTTCAACACTTTGTACGAATTCTCGACTTTCACGGCTGATTGAAAACAATACAATTACAGTGTGTTCTCTGTTTTAACTATGTTTTCAGTGCTGAATAGAAGGACTGTTTATTTATATCTTCAAGGATATAATAGGTTGATTTAGGGAGATTAATAGAAGAGTTAGAGAGTAATTCACTTATCATAAAAAATGTGGAAAAGATATAGGATATTGCAATAATCTCTTAGAGAGTTTTAAGTAAATAAATTAGAAAATTTATATCTATGATAGTATAGATATAAATTTTCTAACGTCTGTGGCTTCATTTTCTATACAAGCGTCAAATTGTGAAAAAATAGATTTATTTTATAAAAATAATCTTGTGGAAATCACTTATTCCGTTAAGTTTCTACGAAAGCAATAATAAATTTAATCGCAATCCAGTAAAACCAAGATAAAAATTGTATAAAATCCTGTCAAAAAGAGATAAATATACTAAAGAACTCTATCAAGAAATAATGTTCTATGAGAGTATATAAACGAAAACTAAAATTTAAGGCAAAGACTTTTCGAGATAAAAACATTTCATACAATAATCCAGGGACTCAACTTTACAGGTTCCAAATAATTTAAGTGTATCCATTCATCATCATACCAGCCATTGGATATCCAATGCTGGTCATAGGCCTGCCCTAGAAAGGAAGAATTTTGCCCATAATTGCTACGCTGGGCTATCGTGTTGACAAATTCAGAGCGCAGCTATCGCGACGGAAATGATGCCCACCCCCGCCCGTGCATTTGAGCTACACTGTTGCGGATGGATATATCGCCATCTGTCGGTTCTGGTACCTTAGTCGCTTCCTACGACACCTGGTACAGGGGGACGTACCTACGATTCTACGCTGCCGGTACCTCACGGTATCCACTTACTGGAGCTTGAATTTACTATCTATCGTCCACACATTTTAATGTTCAAACAATGTCATTTATAAGATTAGTAAAATATCGCTCTAAGAAAAACTAGGAATAAGTATAAAAAAACGAAACGTTTGCAGAAACGAAGTCTGGAAAACCAGGTTGCTATCCGCAAGTACCAAGAGGCAATAACAATACAGGTGCTCGAAGAATCATCGAAATGAAACAAGACTGATATCAAAACTTCTACGACTAGAGAAGAAAGGGGTTCGGGTGCAGTGACATATCGTTACGTTTATTTAGCAGCCGACCACAAATCCAAACATTCCCATTCGTAATACAGCGAGCGGGCCGGAGCAAATGGGGACGTTTGACGTATCAACATGCACGCATTGTGTCGGCCGGCGCGGCACTTAGCTTACTGCCACATCTGTATGAACGTTTGCAATTTACATGCTATATATGTGATGGGGTTTTCTACAATTCAGTTTTCTCTGTAGATAAAACTACTAGACCGATTTAAATGCGCTTTCATTTTCTACGAGCATTCAGATGCCATTAATACATTTACGTCAAATGACTGGGATATTAATTTTGATAAATGCATGTGCTATTTTCAAGCTTAGCTCGTAATTTCACTGAATATGTCTTCATATTATCAAACAATTATCTCTGTACTTCAAACATAAATTAATGTTTGCTATCTCAGATGTCGGCATAATCGTTTGTACGAACCACAAGGTGACACTCGCAAGAGCGTAGGCTTAAGTGTGCGATATTAATTTTAGACATTGTCGAAAGCAAGATGTATCAAGTTTCATAATAGGCTATGTAAAGGTTGATACCACTCACTTAATGTGAATTAATATTATAATCAAAACATGTTCATAGTTGACAAAATTACTATACTCAAAAGGAATAAAATATATTCACGCAAAATAAAAACGTAAAAGGTTATAAAACATTTATGAATTAAAACATTTTCCCCTATTCCATCCCTCTCGCTCGGGCTTAAAGCGCGTGACGTCATTAGGGGGATCCGTATAAATTGTATAAATTATTCGCATCCCGAGTACCAGGCTACCATAAATATGAAGTGATCTCATTTCGCACTGCATTAACGAAGCGGCGAAAAATGCGGGGCGCGCAAGATGGCTTTACGCATCTGTCAAATAAATTAATATGTACGCGACAACTGGTTGGCGTAGAATATTGGAATCTGGTTAAACTCAACTCGTTGGACTGAAGCTCGTCTGATATGTAATAAGGAATATTAAAATATGTACCTTCATCTATTATTTGCTTATGTAGTTTATACATTCATAGTTCTTTGATGAGTATAATATATGAATTGGTAAAGTATATTTCAGATAAAGCATCAGGGACATTGCACTGCAGTGCAATAATTGGCTAGTTAATTAATGCGAGGTTATTAAGCGGAGTGTGCAGCACAACCAAACAATTTCCTTAAGCCCCGGAATACCTACAGTATTAAATTCCCACGTTTAATTATTAAACAAGTACACTTTGTTTTATCATCACACCAGCTATTGGAAGTCCACTGCTGGACATAAGCCTCTCCAAGAAAGGAGGTTTATTGCCCATAATTGCCGCGCTGGGCAAGCGTCTTGGCAAACGCAGCTCCTAAGACACCTGGTGTAGTGGGAGATACTATTTTATTTTGCCGGTACATAACGACGCGTACACTTTGTTTACTTAAGTTAGAGTAAAACGAAACACATATAACACAAACAAAATTAACTTTATTTCTAAGCAAAACAAAACCCGAAAAGAAATACAAAGTACTATGCTGTCATAAATAAACAAGAGATCATCCGGGAATGCATTTGTGGTTGCAAAAAATATCAGGCGGCATTCCGCGCGAGTCCATCTGTCAGCTAATGGTCCCGTATTGTGCCCGGGTTAATCCCGTGTCGCGTCTGTTAATACCGGTAAGCGCGGGATTCCGGGATTGCTACGGGCTGGGCGTTTAAATAGAGCTGTAACATTAAGACTCCCTGGTATTATCTAGAGAGACATTAAGTTTTATTCTAGAAACAAGATCACTATTACTTACTTTATATTGTACATAACAACACTAGTTTGGAGAATATGAGGCAAAATATTTTTACAATTACTATATATGTGTTTATTTTTATGCCCAGGGTCAGGGGGGGGGGTGTTCTGGCATATATATATATATATATATATAATGATATTTTTGTCTAAATATACTTTCAAAAAAACTTTCTATATTCGAATAGGCCCATTACAAGTACTTCCGAATCGTCATAAATAATAAATGAAACAATTTTAATTCGGAAATATGAGGTACAATTAATTGTTGTATTATATTCATACTACTGATGACCCCGGGAATGAAGTGCAACTATTGTACTAACTTTCATATTAATTTTGTTATTGCAGGACTGAATTATGCTCTCGTCATATTCATTCTATCTGTACTTCATAATAAGAAACTACACATAAGAAATGCTAACTAAAAAAATCGAAATTAACATATACATATAACATTATCTACACTAATATTATAAAAAGGTTTGTATGTAGCGAATAAACTTAAAAAGTACTGGACCGATTTTAATATTTTTTTATTAGAAACCTACATTATCATTGAGTAACATAGGCTATATTTAGTACAGGATTAGTTTAGAAATTCCTATTAAAACCAACCAAAGGTGTAAAAAAATTAGCCATAAAATGTCTTTCATCGCACACGCTGCGAAGAATATTAATGATAGGACAAAAATTGTTTACAATAATATAGAATATATCAATCAATATCTACAACAAACTTCGGGAGACCATATGTCTAAGTATTGTAGTTACGTCACTATAAGTACTTTTTACATTTAACAGATTGATAGAAATGCCTATCAAAATCAGACCGTGTTATCCATACCATTTAAATTTTTTTATCTAAATAAACAATTTAATATTCAAAACTGTTTTAATACCTGATGATTACTTTTTGAATTATTGAAATTGGACATTCCATTCAAAAGATATCATGAAATTAAAAAAAAAATACATGCCGGCGGCGGCCGCCACGCAGCACATCGAGTAATTAACTCGACGAGAGCAATTGTATTTGGCACTTTCTCGAGTAGGATCTCCTGAATATCAATACGCTTCGTTGCCACCTACAAATACCACAGCCAACATAGTGCACAAGGAGGCTTTGAGAAAAGCATTTTTTTTTAAATTAGGGATTCATGGTCGTTTTAATTGGCATGCTTATTACTTAAATATATGTACCTATTTATGTCTACCCGTGCGAAGCCGGGACGGGCCGCTAGTTATTTATAAAATTGGACTCAATACGAATTGCCATGCCGACATACGCTTAACTTAAGCGAATTAATAAAGCCCTCGGCGCAGACAAGTGCCGCCCCCGACTTCACTCGAGAGCGTTTAGCTCGTAACCGAGGAGCACTCGTGCCCGCCCGGCTGACTCGAGCGGTCGACGACGACGGTGCGATATCCACCCACTTTGACCGAGTGGAGCTCCTCTCAATAATGACGCAAGCGATATGGTGTTCATGACATTGACGCTTTTAATACTTTTATTATATTCAATGTTGACATGGTTTGGACATGTATGGGTGAAAGTTAAATGATTGCAAAAATATATAGAGCGGAAGTGAACGGAAGAGTTGGTATAGGACGACCAAGGCGAACACATATTAACCAAGTAGATGAGGTATTAAAGAATAGCCAGGTTAGAAGTACCAAGAATAAATAAGCGTGTACGAAAGGTTTAATGTCTGGGTGTTAAATATATGGATATAAGTATTATATATATATTGTTTATTCTTTTATTTTAGGTTAAAATAAACTTATGCGTTGCTTCTGAAAACGAAGAAACGACAATTAAAGTCTATTCTTCCACCAATTATTCTTATTTATCTATCTT
>JACJUM010002279.1:781445-814661 GCA_020976665.1 Heortia vitessoides | reverse complement strand
CAATTATTCTTATTTATCTATCTTAAATCACAATAATCTAATACAATAATAACCTCTCAACTGACCATTGACCTCAGACTTTAGCGCTTGTCAGTTGTCAATGTCATTCAATGTCGTTCAAAAATTAAAGAAATATTATTTCTTTACATATATATTTGTGATTTCTTTCTTTTCTGATATCCGAAACAAAAGTGCTTTATGGAAAAAATTTACACAAAAAATCTAACGGTCTTTACTATTTTTAACTATATATAAATATGTATGATTTTACGTTGGGTGTTACAAATATTATCATATAATAGTATTTAAGCAGTGTCATATTTAATACCATGGTGGTGCTATTTATGGTTGATTTGTATGAGAGATATCGTATGAATTTATATCAAATGTCTGCCAGCACAATCCTCGTATGATATAAAATAAGAAATCCAGAGCGAAATCTGTGCTATGGTTCGATAGGTTTCTAATAATCAAATCTCTATATTAACCTTGCCTTTGATATTTAGAGCACTATATATGCAGCAAATATGAATCCTTTGCATATCCATAAGGATTTATAATCATAAATAAAATTAATAAAACCGCCTCTGAAAATGCTGCAGAATTCCCAACGGTAAGTCAACAGCACACACGTCATGATCAAGTCTCAATTCACCGCAAGCCAACTGTGTACACCTGCAATTGTTTGCTCGCGCCCTCCGACAATACCTGCCTAATGAACTTATTAATTTGTTGACACTCCCGCCCCCCGCCAACCCACTCCATTCCCTCCCCCTGCCCCGTAGACCCCGCGGGCACGAGCCAGGTGTCACGGGTTGCAGTCGACACGCGACACAAAGCCATCGACAATTCGTCTTTATTTGAACTGATTAAAAATATATCAATATCGGCTAATCGGCTAACTCGTGAAAGCCTAACAAATAGACATACATACTTTCTGCCTTACGAAATTCATCAATGGACATAGGTTCGATTCCCCCAATGACAAATATAGGACCAAGGATAAATATGTATTTCAGTATTATATTTGACATTCCTTTGTTATCTAAAGTCTGTAAAGCGAATGCTTTTAGTGAATTATCTCGAAATAATGTTTGTGATGCTGAGTATATATTAATATTAAATATATAAGTTTTTAATTCCTTGGTACCTATACTCATTACTCAACCACATTTATTCTCAACACGACATACAAAAAAGGGGAACATTCATAGAGGGCTATCCAAGAGCGTCGCATTGTTTTAAATTACAATTCTGGCCCATGAATTATAGCTGTAATAAGAGATAGCTTTTAAGAGCGGTACGAGAGAAAAATTACACGCCACCTCTGTAAGTGGTTGTCAGGCTGGGTGCAATGACGCTTATTGTTTATGAGATCCTGGTATTCCTTCGAGATAATACGACGTCCTTTAAAATTATATATACAGTAAATCCATGTAAACTTAAATGTATATTGAAAAAAGTACATAACACACAGTTTTGTAAAATTATAATTAAAACGTAACCCAGGGTCAAGTAAATGGTATAGACCAATAAATATTTTCTTCGAACCTCCTTTGAGCTTATGTTGTCATAGTACCCGTGTGAGATATTGAACCCTTTTAGCAACCCTTTTCATCACTTAAAATAAAATATTCCTTCACATTTTTGTATGGTAGTGTTTCTCTTCTTTGCTTTTGTATTCAAATTAAAAATATATTAGAAATTCTAAAAAGATACCAGTTGATGGACTTCACTCCGGTTCTATATAATAATATTAACCCGACCGAGACCCTTCAAAAGTTCGTTGGATGCTATGGTTACCGGCAATAATTGACGTCTTTTACATTTATGTTGCGCTAATATTCGTGACATAAACAATTTCTTTAATTCATAAAAATGGAAAAGCATCCTAATATTAAGGTCAGAGATACTTGTCAATAAGATAAAAAGTTTGGAGGCGCCGGGTATCGATCCCGGTACCTCTCGCATGCTAAGCGAGCGCTCTACCATCTGAGCTACGCCCCCCTTTCTACCACTTGTCAATAAGACGGTATGCAAATATTTGCTAGCGTTTCGCATGTTACGTCACGACGCCTACAGGTTTTGGATTATTACTGAATAAGTATCTGTTAAGCCGATTTTGTCGCAGTATCTGCAGTATTATAAAAGAGAATTACATATATCAGTAATGAATAAATTGGCATTTAAACTTTTATTATATTCGTGTTTCTGTTGAAGACAAAATAGTCACCTGAAGCTTGATGAGTGTCAAATCCATCCGGGTCTAATTACACACTTTTGAATATGGAGATACGAGAAGTCCCAAGATAAAAAGAGCACCTTTGGATATAGAAACTATTTAGAGCAGTTTTTTCGGGCTCAAAGTCAAACGGTAATGTAAGTAAATAATACAGTCATAAGAATATTGAAACAGTATATAAATGCTTAAAATAATTTGAAAAATGATGCATTGACCATTCTCTGATCACCTGCGTATTCATTTTGCAACTATACTAATAGGAATTATCTAAAAAAAATTCTTCACTTTATAAAATAAAATATACTCTGTATAAAACATAAATAATCTAAAAAACTATAATATCGTACATTATTTAAAAACAGAATCCAGTTGGGGAATTCGTTGGATGAAATTTTACTGGCAATATTTGACGTCTATTACATTTATGTTGTCCTAGTATTCGTAAGAATAACAACTCATTTTACCAATAAAAATGATAAAGTATCATACAGCGGTCAGCGATTCTTGTCAAAAAGTTACAAAGTTTGGAGGCGCCGGGTATCGATCCCGGTACCTCTCGCATGCTAAGCGAGCGCTCTACCATCTGAGCTACGCCCCCGTTGATACAGTTCGCGAATAAAGTCATCTGTATAAAAAACAATTGCACTTGAAATTATATACCAAGGCCAGCTCTCAGGTAAGTCGACAATGCTAATAAAATCGGTCGGCACCACGCCGGCCTCCACATTAACCACGAAATATACAAGAGTGGCGGTTCAATTTTCGCTCATCGTATCAGCCATTAAAAGTCCACTATTGGACATAGGCTTTCCCAAGATAGGGGTATTTCTGCACTTAATTGCCGCGCTGGGCAGGCGTGGTAGCAATCGCAGAGCGCAACTTCGCGACAAAGATGCTGATGATGTTTTGGATGGATATACCGCCGTAGGTTGGTTCCGGTACCTTAGTCGCCTCTTACGACACCTGGTACAGAAGAAGGCACTATTCTACTCTGCGGGTAACTCACGGTACAATTCACTTCATATTTGCATCGTGTCTCGGTGTTTGTGGTTCCGATTTTTTGGTTTTTATATTTAAAATCAAAGTCCTTACAATGCAACCGAATTAATGCACTCTTGTGCATTTATTCGGGACGTCCCAGGTTTTTTAGAATATAGTTAATCACAAAATTTATGAATTGCTTTTTATATAAAATTGTAAGTTTACAATTACTGTATTGATAATATTGATTTATTGGCCTGCCATAATACGAAATATTCAGCATGGTAGTTCGAGATTGTGAAGTGTGTTTAAATTTTCTGATGTTTTGACCTTTACGGTTGACAGGGGAAAGATTTTTATATTTCTAATTATATACAGTTTGTAGAATAAAATAAATTGTAAAAAACTCGTTGTGCTCGCCACTCCGTCTCGGCGCCTCCAACTCGATTTTTTTAGTTGATTGAAGTTATTTTCAGAATACAAACTCTATGATTTATGTTATATTTTTTTAAATGAACGTATATTTTTATATATAATATAACGTATGTTTAATATATATAAATAAACATTACGTTTAAAAAAATATAACATAAATCATAGAGTTTGTATTCTGAAAATAACTTCAATCAACTAAAAAAATCGAGTTGGAGGCGCCGGGTATCGATCCCGGTACCTCTCGCATGCTAAGCGAGCGCTCTACCATCTGAGCTACGCCCCCGATTGTGAGATATATCGAAATAACAGTACGCAAAATGCGCTCACCTTTCGCGTGCTATGTCACATAACTAAACTTGCATATTACTCAATCGGCCTTAATCCGACACGTTCGAGTCTCAATTCAACGCATAATAGGATTTAAATATTTTCTTGGTTCTACTAGCAATTTATACACATGCAACTTTTCTTTCTTCAATAGTAATATTTAAGACTACATACAAAACACTCGCTCTCATCCCTCGTCACTCTCTATTTCTGCCGCCAAATAGCAGTAATCGCATTTCTGTTTTCCAGTCTAAAGGGTGAGAGAGGCATCTTTGTACCAGGTGTCGTAAAAGGCGACTAAGGTACAAGAACCGACAGATGGCGGTATATCCGTCCAACACAGTATAGCTCAAATGTATAGGCTCAGGATGGGCAAAGTTCCCCTTTTCTTGGAGAGGTCTGTGTCCAACCAACAGTGGACATTCCATGGCTGATATGATGATATAGAAATGATAATATACCTACGTTATTTTATCAATTTACCGATCCTGCTGCTATCATTGTAATTTAACAGACAGTTTAAAAACTGTTGAGATTTAAAATACTATATAGTGGAATTTGCATTACTAAAAGAAATAAATATCATCGACCCTGCCTTCGGGCAGTTCAATAGTTAAGGTATTCTTGTTGTGCTGTGATTTGTCGTAAGATTCGAGTTTAGTGGTAAACTTACTTTTTAAATTAAATATTGCATTGCAAATATGAAGTCTATAAAGTAGTATGGACAAAAAATGCAATAAAAATATAAAACAATCATTGGAGGCGCCGGGTATCGATCCCGGTACCTCTCGCATGCTAAGCGAGCGCTCTACCATCTGAGCTACGCCCCCTGATACTATCCATACTAAATTATTCATACCAATTCGAAACAACTCCACTGGTCAAACCAGTAGCGCAAGTGACATTGCAGTCAGTAGGCCTGATGTAAGTAGAGTACGCATACTTTCACAAGATTACTGCGCAACGGACACGCGGGCACATACAAAATGCATGCCTCCGCTGTACCGTGAAGACCTTCTAGACACATGAAATAATACCACAACCTAAAAACTTCATATACAATAAAAGATATTTCTCGAGTATCAGTAAAAGGAATATACTTATGTTAATCACCATCATCACACCAGCCATTGGAAGTCCACTGCTGGACATAGGCCTCTACAACAAAGGCAGAGAAGGCAGCAGCATCCCAGTCAAGAAAGCTGCGATCTGCGATTGCCAACACCCCTGCCCAGCGCGGCAATTATAAACAAAATTCCGCCATACTTAGGGAGACACACAGACAAATTGTAACGAAACACACTTGTAGGTGGCCATAAATGGGTCAGCTACGCAATGATCACTGTGGACCCAAATACATCATCATCAGCATATTAGCCATTGGAAGTCCACTGCTGGACATAGGCCTCCCCAAGTAAGGGGGTTTTTTGCCCATAATTGCCACGCTGGGCAATGGTGTTGGTAGCCGCAGATCGCAGCTTTCGTGACAGGGTTGCAATTGCCCAACCCAGCCTTGTCCTTTGAGCTTCACTGTTCCGTATGAATATACCTTTGAATACCTATGTATACACTATTTTTATTTACAAACAGTATTATATACAACATACTAGCTGCAAGACGTTATCCAGTCTTAACTGGATACCTATCTTTCTAAACCTACCTATCTTTAAAAAATATTGCGAACTAGAAATTGATGTATAAGCATAAGACAGTTTATATCTTTCAAGTTGAATTTAATAGTATAAAATAGTGTGATAAGAGATCAATGTGGTGTAAAAGATGATGCTGTGACAACAATAGAGCAAAGAATGTTGAGGTGGTTTGGACATGTAGAAAGGATGAATGAAAGTAGAATGACGACACAAATACATAGAACGAAAGTGAATAGAAGAGTGAGTGAATGATCGAGGTGAACATATCTTAACCAAGTAGATGAGATATTAAAAAATGGCCAGTTCAAATACCAAGAATAAACGAGCGTGTATAAAAGGACTAATACGAGTAGAGGAAGCTAGAGAAGTATGCCAAGATCGTAACAAGTTGAGATCCAGTCTCCGCCTACCCCGATGGGGCACAGACGTTATGTGTTTGTGGATTATACTGTATAGAAGTAAACAAGAAATTTTCAAAATCGGTTTAGTAGAAGTCCTTTAGAAATTCATCCCGGACAAACGCTTTCACTGCCTCAATCTTATATTTGGACGTAGTAATAGGAAAAGTGTATCAATAACCTTAATTCGTGTGTTATGCGTACTACAAGAACGGTGTTAATAATTTCTAAATTAGTTTAATCTAAATAATATTAGAATTACAAACTATAAATACGGAAAAAACAGGAAAAAAAATACGAGAAAATGATTCCCAGTTGGAGGCGCCGGGTATCGATCCCGGTACCTCTCGCATGCTAAGCGAGCGCTCTACCATCTGAGCTACGCCCCCGGTTACATGAACAGATTAAAATCATATTTTTATTCAACCGGTCTAAAATAACACTTTCTACAACTACCGATCAAATGTATACCTAAAGACTAATAGTCTAAGGGCCATAATACAATATCAGTCACATTCGACTATCTGGGAAGTAATAAAACAATATCAACTAATGAGATACACAATCAATCGGTTGACAAACAATCAATATGGAAGTCTTGAACCGATTAAACACGTCTGCGAACTGATAGTGCAAAAATTAAAACCCAATGTTCATATATGACATACAACAAATTTAAAATTACATGGACAGTTTACAAAATTATATCTAACAATCTGCGACTTCGCTTGTTTCGAGTCTCATTTTTTTTTCTTATGCAGAAGAAAGGTATTATCTATATCCTTTTCCTAATTTCACAAATTATGCCGTGAGGTACCGCGGCAGAGTTGAATAGTACATACTTACCATGTTGCAGGTGTCGTAAGACAACTCAGATACCCAAAGTTGACAGATGACGGTATATCTATGCGAAAAGGTGTAGCTAAACTGCACAGGGCGGGGATGGGCAGCAGCATCCCTGTCGCGAATGCCGCGCTCTGCGATAGTCAACACGCTTGCCCAGGGCAGTAATAATGCGCTAAATTTCCTCTTCTTGGGGGGCTTTCTCAGCAGTGGGCTTCCCTCGGCTGAATTGATGAATTTCACGAAGATCGGTCGAGAAGATAAGTGAAGTGTGAATATACCTCTTCACAAACAACTTACTATCGAATGTATAATATTAGTTAGGACCAGCGCAACCGGCTTCGCTTCGCTGTACCTTAACCTTTGTTATAAGGTTGTAGAACGCGTCAAATTGTAGAACTTTCATACAAACTTTGCACCCTCCTTTTACCCCTTAAGGAATGATTTTCGAAAAAATATTGTTTACGTGATCCGTGACTTTCAATTTAGTACCTGTATACTGAATTTAATTCGAATAACTTTAAAAATAGCAAAGTTTCATACTATTTTGCACCCCCGTTTTACACCTCTAGGGGGTGAATTTTTAAAAATTCGTTCTTAGTGCTCCCTTGCATAAACTGTGTAAGTATTAAATATGTATTTAATTATATGTTTGTGGTTTTTTGTTGTGTTATATCTATAACACAAGTGCTTTTATATATAAAATAATAATGTATAATATATACAATAATTATAACACAAAATCTGTCGGTTAGGATTATTACACCAGTGTAATAAAGAAATCTCAATGTATTTTTGAAATTATTGATGCTTTTCATTTATAAATTGCTTGAAGGTCAAATTTTGTCTTCAAAGTGCATACATATATGTATTCTTATAAAATATGTAGAATGGATATCACCTATTTATGAAAAAAATAATTGTTTAGTTGATAAATGGAATACAATAATTATTAATGGATTAAAAAAATTAAAAAAACAATCTAGTTGGAGGCGCCGGGTATCGATCCCGGTACCTCTCGCATGCTAAGCGAGCGCTCTACCATCTGAGCTACGCCCCCCTTAGTATCATTTGCCAATACGACGGTATGCAGATATTTACTAGCGTTTCGCATGATACGTCACGAGGTATATACGTTTTGTGATATTATCAAATGAGTTATCAGTTGAGAAGTTTGGATACATAGCAGCTTTTAAGATCATAAAAGAGAATAATAAAAGTAACAAAAACATATTAATACTACAACGCCTTTAACACGGTCGGGTAAACTAGAATATAACTTAAAATCATTATAATTAATTAAAACATAAACAAATCGTAACTGAAAGGTCATATACACAAAATGAAAAAAAAGTGTAGTTAAATACAAGTCGTATTACGAGAGAAAAGACAATTAACTAAGAGCCGCGTATGAGGGTTAGTTAATTGAGGATATTGAATATAAAAAATTAAGTTAACGAATGCAATTTGTTTGATAAATATTTCGACATTTCAGATCGATATACACCAAAAGACATAAGTGACTATAAATACATGGCCGCAATTTTTTAGCCCTGCAATGGAAGGCTAGGTTACCTAGGTGTCCATTAAGACACTGCTAGTTGATGTATACTCCTACATACATTTGTATCTAGACATTCATATATCTACTATAAAAGTTTTCTTTATGCACTGAATGAGCCATCAAAATAATGGTACTAGCCATAAAAAATGATGAATTCCTACTCGACCTGACTCCCTAGTAAGTTGCTTAAAAGCCTGTTATGGACCCCAGACAACAGAGGAATCACAAAAATGTATTACTTAAACACATATTCAACACTCAGACACTGAACAAACACAAATATCATCATAAAAATATTAGCCCAGGGTGGAAATCGAATTCACGACCCTTGGCGCACAAGATAGGATAACCACAATCTGCACCATCGGGCCTGTCATTGACTTGCAAATGTTGGTAATATTTACACCTATAAACCATCTTCACATTCTTTTTTGTAGAACTCACTATTTATACTAAGACATATGCGTTAACTAATTGATATTATGAGGTCAATTTTCTGCTCTTTCAATTGTGACTAGAAACAATAAAATAATGCAAAAAAATCGAGTTGGAGGCGCCGGGTATCGATCCCGGTACCTCTCGCATGCTAAGCGAGCGCTCTACCATCTGAGCTACGCCCCCGGTTGGTAAAACCGTCGTAATTCCGTAATAGCATGTTCGTCGGTACACTATGTTGATATTCAAGTCACATAGCCAGCGGCGAGTGCAGTTGACCAACAGTTGTGTCCTTGCTTACCTTTCACTCGTAAACAAAGCCCACCGGTTACAGTGCGAGCATTTGTTTTGTTCTTTTCAGTTATATCAGTTGAATAACACCTTCCTGGTTTAGATTTATTTTGAATGTTTCCAATCATAATTCAATTGCTATATTTTGTGACTGGAGTTCTCCGAAGACATTATCTACTCGATCTGTATTGAATCCGATATGTCATCGTTATCATAGTATTCGTAAAACGTCTATCAAAAGAAAGGAAGAATTTCACCCATGATTACCGCGCTTGGCAGTCGCAGTGGCTATAGCAGAGAGTAGAATCGCAACCAGAGACCGCTACTCTTTCCAACGCTGTTTCAGGTGGATATATCGCCATCTGTCGGTCAACCATTTCTTACGGTGTCGATAGACGTACATCATATTCTTTATAACATACAGTTATAAATAATACATTTTTAATCACATAAATAGTTAAAAGAAGTCTGATGCAATCTACTCTCCTTCGGAATTTATATCAAAACTACCTTAACTACCTTGATTTTTTTACTACTAGTTTTCCGTTTCCTCTTTGTGTCACGTCCCATAGACCCATTCCAGAAATAGCCTATGACCTTCCCTAGGATTCCATTTATATATGTAAA
Source organism: Heortia vitessoides (assembly GCA_020976665.1). NCBI lineage: Eukaryota > Metazoa > Arthropoda > Insecta > Lepidoptera > Crambidae > Heortia > Heortia vitessoides. The sequence continues at coordinate 804,866 of JACJUM010002279.1, read as the reverse complement.
CGGAGAAGCTGACTGAATGATTGACTGATTGACATAGCAACGCAAAGCCTAAACTATAATATAACAGAAACTTGAAATTTTGTACAGGGGGTATAAATTTCAAGTTTCTGTTATGTGACTGAAAAACACAAATATATTTATTATATAAATGTCTGTATTAAGTGGGCTCAAACCTACAACCCCTGGAGCAAAAGAAAGGATCATACCACCGTAAGTCATCGGCTCCGTAAGTTGTTAAAATTTCTATCCACAGTATCACAGGACACAATTATTTTGTTAAACGCATATTGGAGGTGCACCGTTTGACAAAATCACAATTAAAATTTTAATTTCGATAATAACATTTGACACAATTATACTTTTATTTATCATTTTACAAACTATGGTTTCATCAAGTAATCATTAGCAAAAAAAAATAATATTCACTTTGCCAAAACATTCCCAAAATAATATGTGCAAGGTCAACTTAAACGAAATGGCTGGTTAGGTTAAGTTAGATCTGAGACCACAATGCACGATCCGAAAATAATACTCAAAGAGTTCAAATATTTCCGGTACTACCAATCATTCATAGATAGATAGACTTTCGGATTACATTATATAGAAATATACAAAAGAAACAGAAATTTAGTACCATAACTTTCTAAATTGAATGAGTGTAGAAAGAACTTTAGGTTTAATATGCAATTATAACCACGAACACCTGCGAGTGTCGGCCATGACAGTTATCTATATATTGATACATAGACATATTATTACATGAGGTACACCTTATTCAGAAGGTCGGCTGTATTGGTACCTCACTCTTACCTATTTCTACCCCCAAATAGCAGTGTTCGCATAACTGTGTTCCGGTCTGAAGGGTGAGAGAGGCAGTGAATTTACAGGTTGATGTGGCATAAAATCCTTAAGTCACAAGGTTGGTTATTGATATCCCGGTGATATTACGAGCGTTTATAGGGTGCAGTGACGCTTATTATTACGCGGGATGTATGTTTGTTTGTCGATCTGGTCTAATAAAAAAAAAGATGAAGCGAAATTTTTATACCCCTTTTCAAATTGCGGGAGCAGTTGAATTCAATATGAAGAAGAAGTGCACAAAGCTTATACAAAGTTTTTCAAAATACATTACGCTCACTGTTCCGATTTTATGGGTGAGAAAGGCAGTGAAAGTATTGGGTATATGTGATATTGTTTCTTTAGTTCAAGCCAAGTGGTACCGGCAGAGTAAAATAGTACCTCCCTGTATACCAGGTGCCGTAAGAGTTTGGACAGGAGTCGAACCTTCCAAATAGAACGACTGAAAATATTTGGGCTACCTGGAAAAGTGAATAAAAATGTAAATGTACGTACAGATATAAAATATTCACCACATGTTTCATAGAAAATTAATCCCGCCCGGTTCCAAGTCTTAACGATGAACGATGTATGAGCCCGAAGGCATGATCCTCACATATTCTGAAACTTGTTCGGTGTGTTGTTACTTTAACAAACATTAATTTGATTAAATAATATTTCGAGGTTCAAATGCGTGAATTCGTTCTCAAACATACGAGAGTTAGCGGGATCGATACCAGACTACTTAGGAAAAATACGCTTTACATTCAACTGACGATAAGCAGATTCTCTGTCGTACTTGAATGATTTATAGATCATTTTTACAGTTTTTCGTTTAATATTGATTATAAAAACATTAAACCTGCTATTTATTCAGTACACTAAAATAAAGTTATATATATATCATAATTAATTTGGTTTCATATTAGATTTATTTTTTCCTTATTACAGTTCAAATTAAATACCAGGACAGCATAACTATGCGATGGAAAAGCTTTGAGAGCAAGACCGAGTTAAAACAAACGTAAAACTATCTCGCGCAGACAATGGCGGACATATAAAATATTCTTTTCATCAAATATTCTGTCGTCGGCGGCAAAGGTGAGAGCTCTCATTTCCATGAAGTCGGAAATTCTATAAAGTATGTGAAAATCAAAGGAACAAAATGCTAACACATTTGTAACATTGTTTGAAAAGAAATCTCAGGTTATTTTTGCGTAAATACTTGGTAAATGTATTAATAGATTTCGACTAGCGTGTATATTTAGCGTGTTAATTGGGTTAATAGTTTAAAAGAGTCTTAGGACAATACTAAATTGAAAACAATTCGTGCTATACATGAGGCTCGTTCATTTCTGGATTCACATTGACCCCGTTCCCGGCAAAGGTGCCAGGAAAAGCAGGCTAAATCAAGGGAGCGTCTGCTAGTACCAGCACCGCATAGCGCAACAATAGGTGTGCAGAGAATGACGCACACGGCGCCGCGCCGACGTGACCCTTTGTGCAACCTCTTTACAAGAGATTTTCTCATTTTCTTCGACTTTTCTAAGCAGTTTACGATGGAAAGGAATTAAGGTCGCCTATTTAGGCCAGCTGCTGACTCTCTCAGCGCCAATACATCCCCTTTGTCAATAGTTCTTTTATATTGTTAACAATTGTGAACCACGAGCAGGCTGATAAATGTGGAAAAGTACTATGAATGTGTATTTTAAAAGTTGTTTTATTTAAAGGCCGTCAGGTTGTCTAGTATTATATATTACTAATAAATTAGTCAAATGACGTCAAATCTAAAACCCATTCGCCAATTCTACCTCCGCCAGTGTGGTGACAATTGCAATACGTTGCTTCGCGACGGAATGCTGCTGCTCATTCTCATCATGTTGCGCTTAAGCTATAGGATTTCGGATGCATATACCTGGCAATATATAACTGGAGGTTGAGGTACTTTACTTGCTTCCTACACCTAATACAGATGAATAAACTGTTTTCCTCTGCTTAATACTCAAATATAAGTATTATTAAACAGTTTTAATCGTTTCTCGTTTTTTCCACACCACACCTTGTATGTATATGTTATAAAGTAAAACGATTACTACTCGAATAAAGACTAATATAAAAAAAAACTCCTTAGGAGGAATCACGTGCTTACGGTTCGTATGATTCGTAAGGGAAGGCGATATTATGCGACGATTTCACCATGAATGGACGCGTTAGCGAAATGAGCTTTTTAAGGGGGCGAATTTATGACGTGGGAGTAAATCTGACATTATACATTGTGTGCACATTCTGCGAAAAAAATATTTCATCATCTGAAGAACTTTCTATGCCTGCTCAGATAATTCTCATACTTCACAAATATTCTGATCTTCAATTTAAACACTTCATTTCTAAAAGTTTATGTTATGTAAGTTATAGTATTTTATTTACTTTAAAATATTTATTTAGAGAGTTACCCATATAGATTCATACTTTTTAACTGGTTTTTGTTTTTTTATCAAAATCTAGGTCGTTAGACTTTAATTAGATCCTCAAGGAGTTTCTGTCAATAAAAGTTTTTCAAAATCCTTAGACAAATACTATTGTCTATACCCTAGGTCATAAAATTTATTACTTTTTAAGATTAAAGGATATTTTTTTAAAAATATTTGCTTATTACTTCTTAAGTTACAAACATTGCACCGTCATATGCAAACTTATTTCTCTTAAAATTAATACAACATTTTCGAATCACGCGCACATTAATATGAAGGAACAAATGTTAATACTTCTTTGAAATAAAAAGTCTTCTTACTAGACGAAAAAAGTAAAAGCAACATGGGTTTCACAGATCAAAGTTTACAAACAGGATTTTTGTTATACTTATATCTTACCATTTTTTCACCAAGGCCGCAGCCAGCAGACCCTTAAAAGTTTCACCTTCAAAAGGCCCCGAGATCCAACTTTAGCCAACTTGACGCCATAACTCAGTTAATTAATACTGCCCTAATTACAGTGGTACACATACTCATATTTAACTTATATTTTTGCTGGCGATCTTTTATCTCATTATTACTAAGACGGAGCTTATTATTTTGTTAAAATAGGGATGCCGCAAGGCACGGAACTGGGCTCTTTTGTTCTTCATGACTATATCATCATCATCATGTCAGCTAATGGAACTCCACTGCTGGACATAGGCCACTACAAAAAAGGAGGATTTTTGTCCATAACTGTTGCGCTGGGCAAGCGTGATGGCAATCGTGATGGCAGAGCGCAGCTTATTTTAACTGTACTTTTACGTTCATAATATTAGTAAAGAACTAATTTTCTTCAATATATGCATTCACTATTCATAATCAAACCACTATTTAACAGCTTTTACATGAATTATATCTCCTATTAATATTTTTAACGACGTTTTAGCAATTGTGCTTAAGAAAGCCAGATGTTATGTAAGAATAAAAGTTTCTTACATACAAATAAGTTTATTTCCGTTGTTACTATGTTGAAAACATTCAATAAAGCTTATGCCTAAAGTATAGAAACTATTTATAAATACTAAAAATTGTCAAATGGTGTCTGTTACCTTGCATGAGCGTAGAAAGAAAGAGGAGTGTATATTTTTCATTACGAAAATAGTACGGACGTACTGTTCAATGTGATGGAGAATTAACAAAGCTTCTTACTTGCTATGTGGATCTGGTATTTTGGAGAAAATGCAAGATGTAATTCTTTTAAGACGGTTTTTGCAACGTCTCGTCAGAAACAACCCGTATTTTTATAATTGTTAACGACTGTTGTAAATTTGTAATAGATTTAAAACTGGTAAAAACCTATGAAAGAGTTAACTTATATTTAGCGAATTTACTAGGATAACATAGCGTTATCGGAGACATCAGGTTGAGTCATCCTCCCGTCTGTTTTTAAAATTCCCACGGGCATGTACGTATGTCAGATAGGATAAAAAATCTTAACAAAAACTACAAGGGTTGTTGTAGAGAAAGAATAGGACGGAAATGATTTAAAACTTCTCAGAAACTCTGGTATCCTGGTATCCCTGAGAAAGTGTAGTGTAAGTGTAATATGAATCTAAAATGGTGAATATAACAAATAAAAAAGTGGATGGTATATAATCAATATCGACAAATAATTTATCGTCAGATCTATAGATAGCTTTAGCTTCTTGTATGCTAACCATTCCGGATTGGTATTTTATGAAAATGGATATCTTTAAGATATTTCGTATCAGGAAAATAAAAAATATACCTATTCGACGGATTGAATAAACAAAGAAATGTTTACGACTGCTGTAAAATCATGAGATTAAGCAGTTAACAGTCTAAAAGGAGTTGATTTATGTAATAATATTATCACTCTAGAAAACAGTTGCCAAAAGGTAACCAAAACTTCGAACTAAAAATTTAAGAAAACGCGTTTATAAAGACGGTTTTACAAATGATTGAGAAAGATATCTATCTTTCTCAATCAGACAACAAAGTTGTTCTAAAAGGTGTCCGTTTTTCCTATTGTGGTACGGAACACTAAAAAAAATATGCCAATACAGATTTTCCAATGAAATTTTCCAAAGTGGCGCTGGAACTGATTTTCGAGTAGTACAATATACTATTGTGCCTACGCACCTGTATTAATTTTATATTTCTATTACATCATCTTTATGAACTCATCAGCAATCGCCCATACCAAATATTTAGATCAGATTAATCACATGATCATTGCACATCGATTTGCACTCCGTACTATTTCCTAATTTTTAAAATGTTATCATAATAATGTGTCTTCATTTTATATTGATTAGCTGTAGAACTCACTCTTTGTATAACCGTTGAACGAACCACATCAAATATATTAATCAACAATTGTTTGTGTTTTCATCTTAAGGAGCACCTATTCAACACCTTACTGCTACACTATACTAATAAATGATTTGGGAATTGCTTATAATACAATAAATTATTGGAACTGCTTTAGCCACAAGCGTTCACATAATGGAATATTATCGCTGACGCGGTTAAAGATTTCAATAAGACTAACCTTTGTCACTATTTGCTGAAGTAAAACGAGTAATTTTTCTCCGCTAAATAAATATAGTTTATGAATGTCACAATAAAATAATACCATAATATTATCTATCAATACAATTATATTGATTTACAATAGTTTTTTTTTATTAGACCTGACCTGACCAGTAATAGTTAGCGTCACTGCAGCCTACGAGTATAGACTAGTAATATCACGTGGATATTTAACGACTTTAAGAAATTATGCCACATTACCCAGTAATGTCACTGCCTCTCTCACCCTTCAATAGAAATAGGTGAGTGTGAGGTACCAATGACCAATGTGGCAGATGACCTTTTGTATGAGGCTGCCTCATGTACTGGTTGCCTGAATACAGTTCTAGTCGATCATAATTAATTGTACTGTAAATATTTTTGTTCTATTATAACAATTAATAAATGCCCAAATTATAGATAATATTTGTGAATTTGTGCTATTATTATTTATATAGAAGATCCGTAATTGTGACAGTTCCAAAAACTTCTTCAAGTAATTAAAAATAATATTATGTTGAACTCTTCAACTCTCTTGCAGTCCTGTTTCATGAATGCGTTTATGCATAAACTAAACAAATTATCGCTTCTAATGATTTGTCCACGTGACACGGTGACATAACGTTTTTTTACCTTTTTATTTTGCTGCCTTCACATTACAAAATTAAAATAAGACGGCCCTAATTACTAGGATATCACAAAACAATAAGAGTTAAAATGCAACGATATTCTCGACGAACACAACTTTTTGTCAAGACATTTCGGGCGCAGGTAGAAGAAATGATGTTTTAATGTCTGGCCGACCCTAGTTACAAAAAAACATAAAGGGGTGTACTTAAGAATGTTCAACAATAACTTAGCTCCTCCTTCGCTTACGGCAGTAGAATGGCGTATTATTCCTTCCAAATAATATAAATCAAACTACGTCGACCCTTGCTTTCCTGGTAGCCATGGTAGCTATTACGTAACTCTTTTACGTGTTCAGTGACAAAATCAGTTATCTTTGTGATATGATTGATATATGCATCAGCTATTGAAATTATTACCACAAATATGACATTTCCAAAAAAAGTATTTGAAATCTAATCTATACTGATCGTTTAATGTTTTATCTATTGCAAATATGTGTGAAACAAGCAAGTCTGAACAAACAACACACTTCCTAAGAAAAACCATCACGAGATTCAAAAACTTGTAGTTACGCTTTCTAAGGAATATTAAGGCAGCAGCACAAATAAGAAGCTTAAAGCTATCCCTCATCACGTTAGCGAACAAACCGAGATCTTGTTAAGAAAAAACAATCCTTTCTTTTGTGATCTACGATAACGATCGAAGTAAAAAAAAAGGATGATGCATTTTTTATAACAGCATTTGAATATACTTCTCATCTCTTACTAACCCATGATGTCTTGGTAAGCCGGTGAATTTTAATACACTAAAGGCCTAAATTTATCTTAAGTTAATCCTCATCAACTGTATGCATACAAAAATCGTGTTACGAGTTTTTCGGGGATTAACTTCTGTACAGATATTGGAAAACTACAGAATTTATTTTAATTAATTGTTTATTTACTGTGTAAACAGATAAATCCAACTTCAGAGATATAATAGTTTAAATCGCAAATAATTTATAGTTGCAATATTTTTTGCTTGATAAATATATATGTATAGTTAAAACAATACAAATTCTGTTGGGTTAGCTTACCATGTTATTTTTTATGGTCTTCACAGCAAAACTTTTAAATCTATTTATACTGATTTACCGTACCCATAACATCTTATGCCACCATACTTTCCCAAGCTACCCATCTCACCAGGAGTAAAACATATGCATCAAAGATACTGAGAGATCATAACACACTGAAGATTAAGAGAGCGTTGTATAATAAATGCTGTTTGTCCAGGTAGATACATCCTGTCTTTGTTAGTATAACAAAAGCTGGTTAACTAAGAACTGACCTTTTTATGTATTCTGCTATCTTGGTGTTCTTGAGAGTAATCGAGTAGCTTGAAGACACTTAAGTACTCATTGTTTACATTTTACATGACAATGACAGGTAGTACAAGTTTATAAACTAAGTTTAAAACTAACTTAGTTGCATTTAAAATTTATGCTGTCACGTAAAAACGTTACCCGAGAAAAAAAATTGAAATATATGCGACATGGATATTAACAATTTTTTGCTTACTGTGTACAGTTTGAGAGATAGGGATAATTTATATCTCTATTTAAAACAAGACAACGACTATCGAGTCATTTTGTTTTACGTAATTAACTATTTAATATTTGTTAAACTTTTAAGAACTTATTTACATTTACTTTAATCAAAAATGTTACGAAAATAATTCGATGCGTTGAATAACCTGCAAGTTTTCCTCTAGAATGAACTAGATTTTTTTTCATAGAAACTAACAAAAAATCTTATGAAACTCAAGATCTTACACTTGCTCCGGAGTACCAGGAGCACATAGTTTATGTGAAGTTATTAATCGTCCCGTTCTTTTCTTTAACCATAACAGCCCCAATAGTTTTTGTAAAGACATTAGTTCCAAGTATCAGGACATGCCTGTGGGAATTTTTAAAACTGGCGTGAGAATGGCTCATTTTTATAACTCTGTAAACTGTATGCAACCTAGTAATATTGCTAATAAATCAATCCTTTCAGACTGTTTTATGCAAGCTAAATTTCATTATAATTTTTTTTAACATTTCTCGTTAACAACATCTGCCGAATTTCATACACATAGTAGCTAGATTCATTTTTTCTATGACGGCAACATGAAATACTTCCCATAAAAAGGTAAGAACGTTGAAAACCATGTTGCATTTTCTCAAGACTACCAGACGTTGAGCATCGTTTCCAATAATTTTAAAAACTTAATTGTGACAAATTTCGTATTCGAATGTAGATTTTTTATAGAATGTAAGTACCAAGCTGACCCGATCAGCAGTTAAAATACCAAAACACAAGAAACTTTCTTATTCTCACACTAACCAGGATGGCATAGGATATTAGTAGTTTGATGTAATATTATAAAATAGAAAGGAACAACATCAACCTGTGCTTGTCAACAACTCATTCACGACTATATAATATTCATAAAAAATAATATATAGCTGTGCAGAGTAGTTGTTATAGATAAGACGTTTAAAGTATACTTGAATACCACAGGCACACTAAAATGTTTCATAAGAATATCGGTTTATGCCTCGAGACTGTAGCTGCCAATATCATATTTTCAGATTAACTAAAATTATTTTATAATGTTCTGGTAACTTGACTCTACTCTTATGCACTTCTGAATCATTAACATAATTTGCATTGCAATAATAAGTCTGTTTCTGTTATTTATAAGCAATACAAATACATTCAGATCGTAGTGAAACAGGAGATATACCGAAATAAAATTAGGATTTTGACTGGCCGCAAAACCTGGCAATAAATTATAACGACATAAACGTAGGAATTTTAGATATTATTTACCACTAACATATCTTCAAATACGAGGTCATTTATTTCTTTCCCATTGTAAATTGCGCATTTTTGTGCTGTTCTTGCTATTTCTCAACAAAGCAATTGAGTAGAACTGAACAACTACGAGTTCTTTATAGGAATTCAGTAATGAATCTTAGCGTTTTCTTTTCCCCTTTCATTTCTTTGTTCAGTTAATGTTCATTCGCCTATATGAGTGATCAAAAGAAAACTGAACCCAAAGAAAATATCAAACCTAAAATGTAAATGTATTATTTATTAGTTGAGAATCCAAAACTACCCTTTTTTTCCTACCACCATTATAACCATTAGAAGTCTACTGCTAGACATAGGTAGTCTCCCCAAAAAAGGGGAAATTTTGCCCATCCCCACCATATGATATCTATCCGAGATAATGTAACTCAAATTACAATATCTCGGATGGATATGCCGCCATCTGTCGGCTCTGGTACCACAGTCTTATGACACCTCGTACAGACGGAGGTACTATTCTACTGCGTCACAGCCTCACAGCAAAAGCTTTTTGCTACTGCATTAATTAATTCTTAAAAGCATTTGTTATTTAGTGTCAATATAAAAATATTGTAAACACCTTTAGCATAATGTAGGTACATGTTGTAATGTACAAAATATGACTGAAAGATCGTTAAATCGCGGGAACCTTTATCAAAAAACAGGTATAAGTTTATTAGACTCCCCCCTTTCATCTTCGAGTTACAAATCTCACGGATTACGTATCGCTCCCAGGATCACTAGATTTGCAGAGCTGAATCGAAGGTTCGAATCCGAAATGTAGTATACTGATGGGCTACCTGTTGGGTTTTTTTGCCTTCCTTCGTGTATTTTTTTTGTTCCTAGGCTTTAAACTTTGCTGCTTTATAAAATTCAATGACAGCGTGGGCATAATTTTGTAGCGATCTAAATGATGATAAACTTTTTTAAAACCTATGCGATTTTAAAAAAATACACCCGTGACAACAAAATCGGATTATAATTATGGTTCTTTGGGTTCAGGTAAAACAAAAACCTTTAAATGTTGAGGGTTAAAAAACCTACTATCTATTTGCCTACTATCTGCTTGCTTGGTATTTCTTGCGTCCTGATATCCAGTGGAGGTACTAGAAGGTACTAGCAGACATGATTTAGTAAAATAAAAACATAACCAATGTCTAACAATATAAAATATAAATGCTTAATTAATCTCATTTTCTTAGAATACTTACAAAGAGACTTACCAGCGATTCCTAGATAGATTTTCGAGAGCGATATTTTTTCCAAGAACTACCGCATTGCAGCAATGGAGTGTAATGCGTACCCAAGAATATTAAGATTATATGTACATATAATTGGTTCAATCTCACACTTACGCTCATGACGTATCATGTCTTAGTAAGAGTTTCTAGAGACCGTAAAATATAGTCGTAGGCAATTTCGTCGTCACTGGAATATCGCTAAGTACAAACATATCTTTGCATTGCTCTCTATAACTGAAATAATTAAAGAATACTGCCGGTGTTCGAAAGTAATGTAGCCTTACTGTCTCTTCTATCGTATATATATTGTATAACACGTAACAAACATTTATGCAGGGTGTGCAGGTATCTGAATTTGTCACTTTTACATAGAAGTAGATATAGTAAATAGATAAATATGAAAAAGCAATTATTCCTACGGTGTTGTTCCCAGGCAATTATATCAAATGACATAAATTCACAAGCTCACCAAGACATCATATCTTAGTAAGAGTTACTAGAAACCGTAGGGAGGAAGTCCTTTACAAAAATAAAGCAGGTAGAATATATTACACCCGGCTAAGCTTTCTTTTTATTCAAACTATACAAATCTCACACATTACGCAAATCTCCCAGCATCACTAGGATCACAGAGTTAAGTAGAAGGTACGAATCCGAAATGTAAAAAGACATCCTGCCACCTTCTACGCCCCTTTTTACCTTTGTTATTGGACCAAAATCCGCTTTAAAAAAATTGACAGCGTGAGAATAGTTTCTATCTGTCTACCTAAATTTGGTTTACTTATTTATAACCCACTGTTTGATTATGAATAAATTTCTTCGGTGAGAACAAAATCCCATTGCATACAAAAATTACAATGATACAACGTCAAAGAAAATATGAATGAGATTAAAATATGAACGAACATGACCCGAAACAGATGATTTGGTTATCACTGCGCAGGGTAACAGTTGCGCACTTCCCATGATTCTCTGATTTGGGCTATTAACGCTGGAGCTTTAAAAGATCTATTTATCTCGTATATCGATCGTTTATAAACCGTTCACTATAACAACAATAAAAACAATGTAAATAAAGTATATACTTTTACTAGCCTTTTTTTCTACAGTATGAGCTTTCTTAGAAGTTAAAAGAAATTGTAAGCGCCAGCTGCGAGACTCATTGAGTATTAAAATTCTCTTAAAGCTTACCAAAGCAACATATCACAGTAAGAGGTATCCGACGGCACACGAAGTACTTCGTGTTCCTTATTTTATAAAAACGCAAGTATAAAAATGCTATATACCCTCCCCTTTTGGATCTTTATAAGCTTTAAGTCTCACGGATTACACTTCGCTCCCAGCGTTACTAGGAGAGCAGAGTGAAGTCGAAGGCTCTGAATTCAAAATGAATGGACCTATTAGCCCAAATAGACCTTTTTTTTTATTAATTTTCGAGTATCCATTCATTTTACAGTGAAAAAAACTTTACAAAATAGAATAGGGGCGTGGGAAAATGGAACGTAGAAAAAACGGTTTATTGGTTCTAGCGCATTATTTTCTCCCATGAGTACCGAGCTAACATACCAAGCCAAGAGATTTTAGTTAGATTTATTGACAACTTTAAACACCCCAGTTATACCAGCGGTTTCTGCTCTGTGTAAAAAAGTTTAACAATAGCTTGAGGATGTTTACTGGTCCTTATCATATCATGTGTTCTCAATATAAGCTTGCCAATATTAACCTCCCATATTAATATTCGATAAATCGCATTTCTTAATTAATAAAGGACAAACAAACAACTCGTTCAAATTAGTAATTAAATTTTTGCTGCGTTCAGAAAAGTTAAGTAAAAACTATTGTAAAAAGCCTATTAGAAATATGCGTGTATTAATTAAAACAATATTTTTTCTTATTAACAAGTGAGATCCGGGTATAATGTTTTAAAAAAAGTCGAATAGTTTAAAACAAGCATTAATCAACATATTTTCAAAACTTACCTAATGGTCTAGCAAAACAGCTGCAGACAAGAGATTATACGAAATTCTCACAGATGCTAGCTAAATATAGTGACAACTTTTGACAATTATTGCCCGATTCTTTGAGTTTTATGATTAAGTTCTGTCAGAAAGAAATACAATTCTTCGGAAGGATTTACAAGAATATAACTACTAAAGCAGCATAAACTGATGCTGATAATTATCACCACCCAGCCCAACTTGAAGTCGGTAGTCATAGGCCAGACAAATAAAACGCTGGTTATTTCCAATATAACCTTCGTATTTTGTCTGCTACGTTGGTATTCCTGGGAATACGCAATGCGCCAGTAAGCTGTTTTAAACGTTACAAATTCCCACGCCAATTCGAAAGTAGGAACATGGAAAAAAATATCACCGTAAATGATTAGGTCGTGTTACATTTTTGGTTTTAAGTTTCGAATTCTAATGCATATTTCAAAGGATGAAATACATGGAAAATACTTTATTATAACGGTTAAAAAAATACATAATTAATTTGGAAGGATACTTCCACTTTGAGCTTCAAACACCAGCGTCAACTTAAATAATATTCACAGGCTTACCAAGGTATCATGTCTTAGTAAGAGGTTACCGTTTACAAAAATGTTTTATAAAAAATACCAACCGGGCGGGGTCTTTGGAACTAGCGATCACACGGAATACATATCGCTCCCATCGATACCAGGAAGGCAGGATGAAGTCGGGGATTATAATATATGCAGCAGTGTTTGCATCGCGGTTGTATGTAGCGCAAATATATTATTATTATAATAATAATAATAATAATAAATTCCCACAACATCTCATACATTATTATTATAAATAGGAAAGGTTTGATTGTATATCTGTTTTTAAGAGATAAACTTATTCAACCAGTGCAAAAGGATATATTTTATTATATGTATGAAAATGTATCTGCCTGTTTATTTGTTACCATTTCACGACTAAAAGTCTGAAAAGATCTAAATGAAATTTGGTAAGTGGTTACTTAAACTCTATGAAAGATATAATCATTTATATTAAAAAAACAGGCTCAGGAAATCGATTATTAATTTAATAATTAATCAATTTGATATTTTTATATATATTTAACATTTATAGAACTTTATCAAATTTGTTACGAAATAAAACTTGGAAAGGCTTTTCTTTGACACAAACTAGTGCGGAGCGTAAGCCACTTATAGCCGGCATATTGGAATTTCCTACGTTGACGTTTATCGTCCAAACCGATTTAAAACAAATATACATGGGCGAGTAAAAGCAAACTTGATTACCATCAAAAAATGTTATATCGTCGTTGATACAACTTTATTTTTAATTTTCACGAATACTATATTCTGGTATATAATTATTCCTATCAAATGATAATACTAATTAAGTTGTGTAACATACGAGTGTATAGACTTCGATGACACGCATTAATACACCAACCCAATATTATTCAAACATTTTGTGATTAGAGAATAGAGACCTGTATAAGTAATGGCAACCGCTGGTTATTTCGAACATAAAACCTTCTCATTTTGTGTGCTACCCTGGTATTCCTGGGAATATGCAATGAGTAACGTTTAACGGCTTACCGATCTTAGTGAGCCGTTTTAAACGTTACAAATTCCCACACTGATACAAAATAAGTATGCATCGAAATAAATTACTAGGTATTATGGGAAAGTGTAGTACTTTTTTACATCTCGGGTTCGGAGTTTCGAGTTTTAAGGTCAATTTATTTGAACAGATCTACTTCACCAGTCGATTCATTCGTTCAGTGACGTGTCGTTTCCAGAAATACTAAGAGAGCACAGCTGGACAGGAGGTTACAGTTTGACGATCCAATGTGTATAGTTGCACTGGCTCCTTTTTCGTGGAAACTTTAAACAGGCATACCTAAAACGCAGGGACGTAAACTAGGATCAAATGACTACCTAGTTTTTTATGCTATAGTCCTACTTAAAAAAGAGACCATGAAATTAAATCATATTTCATAAATTAATCTACCTGGACCTACTAAATATATTTGTTTTTCAAATAATGAGAATACAAAAGTCTAAAAAAAAATGTTATGTGTGTGTTTGTTTTTAAGAACTATTTATTGTTTTTTCTAAATTAAAAAGTGAAATAAGCCGCCTTTTAACGTGCTATATATATGTAGGGCAAAATCATTTCCTTTGACAAATTTTAGCTACAAAGCTATCAGTTTCACGAAATAATGTTTATTTGGAATTACTTTAGAAATACTTGAATAGAAATGTATCGATCATATCAATATTTCCAAAATTTTCTAAGAAAACATAAGGCTACAAGAATATCACCTACAAGAGATAATATTAAAATGGCGGTCATGAACGGTGCATAAAGGTACTTTATTCATTAAAGTTAAGCTTACAACACCAGGTTAACATAAACTATAAGGAATAACTAATTTTGTGGGAAAAAATGTATTTGAAAGTAATACTTGATGTCTTTTGACTTCCAAGGACTTCGTTTCTTCAAAATGGTTCCCGGGATATTTAAACCATTCCCATGCAAACTAGGACACCAGACACAAACAGGAGCTTTTTTTACTACTAAGAATGTTCTTTTTCCCTGACTATACGAGATTTTTAGGGTCTTAAAAATTTGGCCGACTGTCTAACAAATTGATGTTGCCCTAGTATATATAGTATCAGTACCACCTTTCCTTAATCAGTACCGCCTTATTCCGTACCAAATTAACGAATAAACCTTCTTAAAATTTCTTTCGATACTAGGGTAGCATACAAAATATGGAGATCATAAGACGATTTTGAACAGAAAAGTGGGAGCGGGACACACGAACGTTACCCGCTAACTCTCTCTTTCTCGGGGAGGAGCCGTGTTCTCTTGGGTACGTAATTTTGAATATACGATTTATAGAAATCACAGCCAAGAAGGATCAGGTAGCAAAAGCCTGTTACGTAGGGGAATTCTACATAAATGAAAAGGAACGTGTATATTGCCTCTCTCTTTCACACGATCGGGATACAACAAAAAAGTAACTCATGGCGCGATTTCTGTTTCACACTTTACTAGGACGACATAAATAGTACAGGAGTCGAAATTTAAACCACCAACCATCATTCATCCTTCAGAATAAAAAAGTAATGTTTTACCGCGGTTTAATATAGAAGGATTGGGTTGGGTTGCTTTTACGTCACAGACTATACCCATATGCTTGTATTACAGACTACAGTGACAGTTGATCATTTCATCAGGGACTGGTGCTTCCAACCTAGTAGTTTACAAGTAAAGGCAAGCACTCACCGGCGACGACGGTCTCCGCCCGCGGAAGCCGCTGCAGCACGTGGTGGATGAGTCCCACGTCCGTGCAAGCCTGTAGGTTGCGCACGCTCTTGCGCAGGATCGCGATGAACACCGACCATATCTCTGCCTGCAACAGGAATTGTATAATATAATAACAATAAATAAATGTATCAAACACACAGTTGCTCAGTCCTGAAATTAGAAATTTTTAGGGATGCTTTTCTGCTGGCTGCTTATAAAGTCAAGGTTTTTGATTAAAAAAATGTTATTAAAAAAAAATCAGGATAAGAAAGAACAATCATTGGCACTGATAAGTAATTTTAACAATCAATCAAAGGGATTGAATATTTAATAATCTTGAATTAATTGTAATAACAAAACGTATATTGCCATATACCTAAGTCATACAATTAAGTTATTATAGTTGTTTAATTGCACGCTGGGAAAGAGTTGTGGCAATCGCAGAGCGCCTAGAGACGGGATACCAATTATTGGTTCGTATTTTAGATAGAGATACCCTAATCTACTGGTACCTTAGACATCCCTAACGAAACCTGATACAGGTATAGGTATCTAAAGCTTATTATATTGTCAAAGATTATATTACTGATAAAACTACCTGGGATTGAATTGCTCTAACCTAGCTTGTAAGACAACAGTTGGATAGCGCCGACGCCGGTAGGGGTTCCATGAACACTAACTATTTAGTATTGATGGAGCCTTTATCATCACCAGTTTTTCTTGTAGGTTCCTTTCTGGTGGTTTGCGTAATGATCCTGTATTAAACTTAGTTTTAAGACTTGTCTTACGATCTATACTACTCTTACGATCCCGTCGGGTCATTAGGGTCATCGGTATTATGAATAAAATTGAATTTAGTACCTCATATTTATATTTATTATTTTTAACGATTCGAAAGTGCTTGTAATACGGCCTACTTGAATAAAGAATATTTTGATTTTATTTGGTACCATTGAACTCGAGCTCAAAGACCAAGATAAAAATATATATAAAAAGTTTTATCACACACTAAAAAAAAACGAAATCGGGATTGTAATAAACAACTATGGCAAGCTAAAAAGCGTAGCCAATTTCGATCAGGTCCGTCCAAAAGTTCCCTCATATTCTCACCGGCTGTAGTCACCGCGCGACCGCGTATGAACCCAAAAAATTTTCAATTTCAAACCTTTGGCTAAATAGAGAGGTCGGTGCGCCGCGCGCCGCCGCCGGGCCAAGCGAAACATTTTTAATGAAATTCTTTTCTCTTTGCGGGCGGCGCGGCGAGGTGCAACGCTCGTAATTTTAATTTTACACGACGGTGTACGCTCGGCTTAATTTGCTCTAATTTATGCTAATGTAGCAGAGATGTCGGGACCGGCAAGAAATGTAACCTTTAGACGGGCAGCAGGTGGGGGGCGCTTGCGCAGTTGTTCATTACCCAAATGAGACGTACGAATGAAGTCGACAAGTGGTAAATTCCACGACAACTCTACAAAGAGTTTGAAATTTAGTAATACTTTTTTTACCAACGTGTAAGATCATAATTACTCTACAACAGATGCTGGATGCGTTTAAATTTTCTCAACTATATAGCTAGAAAGAAGTTGATCAGAGGCCTTATTAAAATTTCAGAAAAAATCATCATATCAGTCATTGAAAATCTACTGATGAACATAGAGCTTTCCAAGAAGGAGGAAATTTTGCCCATGTTGGCAATCGTTGAGCATAGCTTCGCGACGGCTGTTCTTCCAATTCCCACCTGTGTTACACTGTTTCGACCAGATAGACCGTCATCTGTCAGTTTTTATGACACTTGCAGTGAAATTAAAGGGCAAATGTGACTCAGTATCTTCAGTTCAAATGATATGCGACACACGACAGTGATATCTTTGTGATGACACGAGCGTCTATAGGCTGCGGCCACGTTTACCATCAGGATGATCATATGCTTGTTTGCTGACTTCATAATATAAAAATTAAAAATAAACTTTTTTATGTAAATAAGCATTTACAAACGGAATGGTTCATGGAACACAATAATGTCAGTTGTATTTTCTATCACAATATGACGTCAATGCAGCGGTCTTGCTTTTCCGGTTATTCGGATATAATAACAGACTCTTGGGTAAAAAATCAAACCCAATAGCTCCAAGAGCGCATAGGCGGAAGGAAGGTATGCCTACCTATACCAATAAAGCATTGGAAACCTTAACGAGGCCGGTTGTAATTATATTACATTCTTCCGTCGTCGCAGGCTCGCACAATCTCAGGGAAATTACAAACTCTCACCAGATTCCTGCGCTTCTCTCACCTAGCTGAGGAATTTCGAATCGTTGCTTTTATTTCTGTCGATTCTGGTGGTTTCCTTTTCATCCGCAGTCGCTGGGCACAAACGTAGTTTCTTATTTGTCAAAGGAGAAAAATAACCCTTATTTTTCTCCTTTACAAAAGTATTTTCGCGCAGAGTCTCTAGTGGGTAACAAATAGGTCCCACATGGTATTTTTACAATAAATCCTCAGTATTGGATTTCTGACAAATTTTATTAACCTGGTAATCTTGTTATTTCTATTTAATAAAGAAGCATATACGCGTAGGCCCATAACGAACCAACTTGGACGGTCCGATCGGCCGTAACTTGGTATGAACACGAAACACGCACGCCTGAAATGTTCATTCATTATGTTATCCTGTTACGTGAAACAATGAAATCAGTAACTCGATAGTCGAGGAATCGGTTAACATAAAGCGATATTTTCTAGCCAAGAAAATGTACCACATGAATATTAAAACCACGTAACTCAGTATCCTAATAGCCGAAGAAAGGTTCTTTATTTATTTATTTAATAAACAAAATACATTTCTTGGAACCATATTCCAAGTGTTCAACATAATGCTACAAGGTGTACAAGCGAGACAACATCTGTTACATCGCACTCGCACTTTGCACTCGTTACCACCATATGGCTTGATCACCTATCTAAAGTAAACATATAAAATCATAAAAGCAATTTCACTAGATGACTGCCAGAAAACCCCCTAATAATAACGCTAATAGGACCCTTCGGGGCGAAAGAACCTAAAATTCGTCCGACAAGGCCCCCTAACACAGAAAAAACGTCTCATAAGGTGACTCGACGAAACCGCCCACTTTGGCTCGTCCATCACTCGGCGACGTGCGACCGACGCGTCGCCTCTGATATCCTGGTACTCGTGTGCAATGAGGCGTGATGTATCACTTAATTAGTTGGCCGTTTAAACTTCCCCTTCGCAGCTGAGAGCCTGGTATTATTTTCATGGTAAGTGTGAAACGTTTATTTTATTATTGTTTTATCTTGTTGATAAAAAGTAGCAGCTAATTAATATTTAGTAGAACTCAACAAAGTAAACATAGGTCTTTTAATTAAATTAAAGAAAGTCCAGTTCCTGAACCGAATTATTTATACTGAAAAACCAATAAAGTAGAGAGCGATGAATGATCAATGTAGGTCAGATAGACGCGTTTACATCGGATCGATACCATGGTATCATTACATAATGTATTTGTTCAAAATCGTTTCATTGTAAGTAGGTACAGATAAATAATCCTACCGCAATTAAGTACTGATCACACCGCAATAAATAACCAGCGCGTATGTTACGAGGCGCTCGGTATCGTATCGGCACTTTATCGGATATTATTACAGTGACCATAGTCCACAGCTCTTTGGCGGGCGGCCAGAAAGATCTACTGCAGTCACTTCGGTGCCAGTCAATAATAAAAACGACGCTATATAACATTTCTGAACATAATGGCAAGCCACGATGTATCTGTTTTGCTAATTTGCTATGTCTAATTGACTTGACAGACAGCGAGGAGACGTCTCTCACCTCCCTCAACTTGTTAAACACTTGGCATAGTCTGCGTGCCTCGGATTAAATAATGCATTACCACTAAATTCAGAAGTTTATCTATATTACAAAAAAATTTGACATGTACGTCCGCACATCTCTAGAACGACTGCACTATGTGGCATAATTTTTATGTTGTTTTTCGAAACGTCTGCGCTAGGTTTGTAGCAAATCAGGATAATAAATATATATTTTATGTTTGTTTGCAGATAGTTACTCAATAACTTAGAGACATAAACAGGATTAAAACTTCCACATTAATCGGATTTTTGTTACAAAGACCAAGTAAAAAATAAGCAAACAGTCCGCGTGATAGTAAGCGTCGTCGCAGCCTATACACCGTTGTATCATCACAAGGATTACATTACCCAGTAATTGCACTGCCTTTCTTGCCATTTAAACAATAATATTACAATAGGAGAGAGGATACACGAGAGAGAGGTACTAAAGCAGGTGGCCTTTGGATGACGTCTACGTATTGTAAAACAAATCAATTAGTTAGGTATATATTTTAGACATTTAATGATATACTCACTAACATCTGATATCAACCTTCAGAGAATATTTCGAGCTAAGTAAATAGAGAACACATCATCATTCCAGCCATTGCGTGTCCACTGCTGGACATAGGCCTCCCCAAAAAAGAGGGAAATTTGCCTATAATTGCCTATAATTGCTGAGCATATAAGAGTGCTGGCAATCGCAGGGCGCAGTTTTCGCGACAGAGATGCTGCTGCCCATGTCCATCCTGTACATTTGAGCTGCATTCTTTCGAATAGTTATACCGCCATCTATCGCTACCGGTACCTCAGTCGTCTCTTACACCAGGTACAGCGGGAGGTACTATTCTACTCCGATGGTACCCCACGGCGGAGAAAAAGAGAACACATAAACAAAACAACTACTTAAATCTCTTAATTACGTCCCAATATATTTGTATTCGTTACATTTATTATTGTTATCGAAAGCAAATATTCAATTAAATGCCAATTGAAGCACAAGTCTCCAAGCAATTGAATAAGAATCAAGCAGGACCCCAGTCAATACCATTGTTAGACCTAATATAACAAATTGGGCCCCAATTATTGTAATGACAGCATTTGACAAACAGACGACGTCTATTCAGGGCGGCGGCGTAGCGCTGTGTTATGATTAAACTGTCTCCTTTTGTACCTTGAGTAACCCTTCGTGACAACCAGGTCGGACACTCTTGAAAGCAATGATAGTTACCAAATTTTGCCTGCTTCTGAAATTTTTTCAAACTAATGCGCGAGAGTAGATGAGAGTGGAGGGAGTAGAATAAAAAAAAGGCTATAAATAAAAATTAATAAGGGTATTGATAGTACACTTGCAGTCCTGACCCATCTTTGTGAACCTTAAAAACGGTTGCCGCAAAGTAACTGAAACGTTTCCGTTTTTTATTATGAGTATATATTATTTGTACCGTGAGGTACCAACAATTATGGGCAATATTCCCCCATTATTGGAGAGGCCTATGTCCAGCAGAAGACTTTCAATGGCTGGAATGATGATGAGGGAATTATTATATCCGATAAATCCCATCCACAAGTGTAAACTGTATGTAAATCCGTTTGTAAAAACTGTATGTAAAAAAACGGAGGGGTGGAGGACTTTGCCTTACAATATGTAATAAGATTAAAGTAATATTGATAAGGCAAATCGTATGCCGCGGATTACTTATAGTCTGGTGGGTACTACAAGATAAAGGGATTTAGGATGTGGATGAGACAGGATAATAGGCACCTATGGATTGGTTTCAAAGGTATTTGAACTAGGCGAGTCCCGGTGTAGCTCCCAGACAATTATATCTAGAATTTGTAAATTCGTTCATGAATTATTCCTTAAATCTTACTAAAATATTGTAATATATAAAATTCTCGGGTCACAGTTAGTTAACAATTTGCCATACTCCTCAGAAATTAAACTACTAATAACTAATTTTGAAAAAAAATTATATGCATGATGCCTGGAAAATCGGTTATGGTTAATTTTCATACCCTTAAGTAACAAAAGCAGTGGTTTCGCCCCCAAAAAAATTTGTTTATTGTGAGATATTTTCTTTTTCATTTTTTATGGTGTGTCATTAAAAATAATGCGCAAAAAAACGCAACAATACTTTTTCACACTTCACCGTCAACTCCTATTTTTTATTAGTGATATTAGTAGTTTCATAATCATATACATTTTTTAAGGCAGAAGAACGTTTCCCGATTCAACTAGCAGATTTAGTTAAAGTTTTAATTGGGCCTTATATTTTTACTTGCATTGTATCGTTACAATCTAAAGGTTAATATGCAAATGTTTTATGGCTCTTAATATGGGAATGGATACTGCGAATTTACGGAGTTTCTTCCACGCAATTCTATTTGAGCTAACCCGAAGAACGATGTCCTATATTTGATAAAATAGGTATATCCCACCGTTGCATTTGATTCAAACGATGCTCGCAATCGTTAAGTTTACTTAAATGTTTCTCATATTATGAGAAACACAATAAAAAGAAATAACGCAGTCGGTCTAGCCGTGAACATTATATATATATAAACATCGTGTCACGATGTTTGTCCGGGATAAACTCTTAAAGTAAACAACTGATTCTCATAAGTGTTTACTTACTACGAACAGTTCAATAACAATAATAATCTAAAGTAAATAAAAGTTTGATCCAACTTGTGAGATAAGGCAGTTTATATCTCAATTTGTAGTGACGTTTTTTTATAATAAATATATAATTATATTTGACACAACGTATATCAAGTTAGCTAGTTTATATCATCATCATCATTGGCTGATATAGCCATTGAAAGACTACTGATGGGCATATACCTCCCAAGAAAGGGAAAATTTTGCCCATAATCTCGACGGTAATTCTGCTGCCTATCCTCGCGCTGTGGATTTGAGCTACACTGTTTCGGAAAGAAATACCGCCATCTGTCGGTTCTGGTACCTTAGTCGTCTCTACCAGCACCTGGTACAGGGAAAGGTAGTGTTTGTACTCTGCACGTACCTCACTACTAAGTAGATTATAAACTAGACTGGCGTATTGTACATCCTTCGTAAGACGGCCAACGCCGCTTAGACGAGGGTGACATCCAATCGACGTCACTGAATATTGCCGTACGCGATTATTACATTTGGCTCAATGTACTTCCACAACACAACCTCGATTCACGCATCAGTAAGTCGTGGCAGCAAACTTGGCCCCTAAATTTCAGGTTAATTTTACTAAAATTGGCCGATGGAGCGAAATAAAGCAATTTAGCAAGAAATATTGCTTCTTTTGTTCTTAATGTGAGAGGGGGGGGGGCAGGCTTTGTGCCGTGTTATGTAACCCGTTTGTACCTTACGCTTGGAATGGAAACCAATCGTGCTTTTGTTAAAATTCTTTGAAAAACGATTAAACAGAAATTTTTGCTCTCCATAAACGCTTGAATTGTATTACTGAAACTAACCTTTGAGAGAATAATAAAGTGTTATACAATTTTTATTACAAAAATTTGGACAAGTATTAATAGCCTATAAAATGCACACAATTATAAAATAAAATACAATCCTGTTTCCGCCCGGGATCGAACCGGGGACCTTGTGCGTGTGAAGCAC
>JACJUM010002279.1:661868-781435 GCA_020976665.1 Heortia vitessoides | reverse complement strand
CTTTAAACAAGGCCTTAGAGTTACACCAAACGGGCATCAAACAATCAAACAACAAATTACTCAGAAAAAGGTTTTGAAATCGGCCCAGGAGTTTATTTGTTACAAACGTACAAAACTACAAATCCCATTTACAAATTTCCATTCTAGAGATCACCTACATTTTTGTAAATATAGCCAAGAACTGTCGGCGTGAGGTACCGGCGCAGTAGAATAATACCTCCCCCTGTACCGGGTGTTGTAAGAGTCGAGTAAGGTACCAGAACTGGCAGATGGCGGTACATCAATTCAAAACAGTGCAGCTCAAATACACAGGGCGGGGTTGGGCAGCAGCATCTCCGTCGCGAACGCTGCGCTCTGCGATTTGTAACACGCTTGCCCAGCGCATCAATTATGGTCAAAGTTCCCCTTTTTGGGAAGCTCTATGACCAGCAATGGAACTAAAGTGACAGATATGATGATGATGACTACAAAAGAATGTAGCATCCTATTTGTGAAAAAAATAGATCTTGGAGCATATTGGTTATAAATAAAATACAAATCTCTTTTCTTCGTAATATTAGCACAGATTTACAACTAAAACTTGTACATAAGGAAGCAGTTCCATTTTAAACATGACAATCGTTAAAATAAATTACATCTAAGCCAGAAGCAAATTTTCGAATAACCATTAATGCATTTGAATTATTTAAATTAAACAACAAAAAAAGCAAAGCAAATAAAATAAAAGCTCGCAAAAATTAATTCTGTTTCCGCCCGGGATCGAACCGGGGACCTTGTGCGTGTGAAGCACACGTGATAACCGCTACACTACGGAAACTTGAAAACTATTGACAGAAATAGCAATCAGTAGCTAGTGGCAATAAATGTCAAGTACGCCTTTCACTTATCTTATTCTATAGAGCCAGTTATGAGTCGCAGTGATCTTATCATTGTGGCCGCAATTTATTAATTATGATTGCAACACGCGGTCTTTATGTCGCAATAATTCCGGACAGGTCGTATTTCAATATGGCCGGCCGTTTTACATTAGGGCTAGCTAACGAGGGATCGTGCATCAACAGCGAAATTTTGACGGGCCCGATGGTGCTGATGGTAGTGATCCTATCTTGAGCGCTAAAGACTATGAGTTCGATTCCCACCCAGAGGAAATATTTATACGATATATTTGTTCTGTGTCTGGGTGTTATTTATATGTATTTAAGTATTATATTTGTGATCCATCTGTTATCTGACATCCATTTAAGCTACATCAACGTATGTCGACGTGATGTTGCGTAAATTTATTATTATAGAAGTGATAAATACGAGCGAGTTCGACTTCGTACGGAGGCGACACTTAATTAAGTTCACGCGACAGATAGACAGTAACTCTTTCATCTATATCTTTAATAATATTATAAAGAGGAGAGATTGTATTTTTGCTAACAAAAAAACTACTGGATTTCGATAATTCTTTTACCATTGGAACTTGCTACATTATTCCTTAGTGGACTATATTTTATACTAATAAAATTTGGGATACTTTCTCAAACTACAATTACGTCATCCAAAGGATGAAAAAATTGTCTCAAAATGATTTCATCGCAAGCGCTGCGGTTGATGGTTGGCTGGCACAAGATTTTCAAGACACTATTCATGTCTAATTTTAAAAATATAATTTTTAAAATAAGTATGATACCCAAAAAAAAAAGCTGTTCCACGCGGACGAAGTCGCGGGCACAGCTGGTCCATATATATTTAATTCAAATTTAAAACAATTGTTTAAAATATTAGAATGAATGTTTAAATTTGTTCACTGTTTACAGTACAATTATTCTAACCGTTATCTAAATTCCGTAGAGACCCGCAAATACAAGCCGTAACTAACTGACTGCTATAAACAAATATGAAACACAATCCCTACTAATATTATAAATGCGAAAGTAACTCTGTCTGTCTGTCTGTCTGTTACGCTTTTCCGCTTAAACCTCTAAACCGATTTTGATGAAATTTGACACAGAAAATCTTTAGACCCTGAGAAAGGACATAGGCTATTTTTTTATTCGAAAAACGGTTTGTGAGGGGTCGAAAGGGAGGTTGAAATGTTGTATGGAAGTATCGCTATTTTTTGAGCTAGAAACTTGAAATTTTTCAAGCCAGGTATGGTACCCAAAAAAAAACTATTCCACGCGGATGAAGTCGCGGGCACAGCTAGTTCGAAATAATTCTGTATGAATACAGGATTAATTCGACTATACGAATAATGTTCAATTAAATCACATAAATAATTCATGTTATTTTACTCTCTCTTACTTCTCACTTACATCTACCGCCAAATAGCACTGTTCGCATTGCTGTGTTCCAGTTTGAAGGGTGAGAGAGGCAGTGAAATTACTGGGTAAATGTATCATGGTATCTTCAGTTCACATTATTGGCGACACGCTAGTGATATATTTGTGATGACACGGGTTACGTTTATCATCAAGCTGTATGCTCATTTGCTGACTACATAATATAAAAAAACGGCTATATCTCAGTAGGTATAAAATAATGCATGTATTTTAACATTTCTCCTCCGAACACACCATAAAACCAGTTGCTATTCTTCCTAAAACTCCTGCAAAAACTGCTATCCTGGTATAGATAAGCACGCCGCCTCCGCGACCCACGCGATCTCCGCGGGGATATATTCCCGCATTCCTGGATCGGAAGGAGATAAGCCCGGAATCTGGAATCCTTTTGTGTGCGAACGCGGTGCCGTATGAATTCCCGGAATGACTGACGGGATTTCACCACTTATAGATGGGAAATTTAAATTGTTTGTTTTAATTATGTTTTGTTTCGGAAGACGTTGGTGTCCCTTTTAATTAATAATAAATCATACAAGATCTCATACACAGACCCGACTCCGAGACAAGTCGGTTAAAGTACTTGTATTATTAAGGATAATCAACGAATAAATATTTGGTACCAGAACTGACAGATGGCGGTACCTATCCGATATGGTGTAGCCCGTTGCGAAAGCTGCGCTCTATACTTGCCAACACGCGGATCGGACACACGACCCTTAGCGCACAAGATAGGATGATAGAGGTATTGTATGTTACAATCAAGTTAGTAGGTACTACTTGAAAATTCATCCTTCTCTCTCCAAAACAAACATATGCAAACGTGAGTTGAAAACGTTTCACCAACTCCAGAATTATTAAAGTTTGATCTGTTAAACTCATATTTGCTTTACGAACGTTCATAACCATCCCTCATTTACCTTGTACAAGGGATGCCGGTAACCGGTAATAGCTTTCAGCTTTCAGTTTGTTAATTCGGCAGGTAAATACGTTAAGGTGGAGCCTTATCATGAGAGTTTATAGAATAGTTATTTGCCTAATATTTGAACCTCCACCTTGCCGCGTGGTGCCGGCCGAATAGAATAGTACCTCCCACTGTACCAGGTGTCGTATAAGGCGACTAAGGTACCAAAACCGACACACGGCAGCATATCCATCCATAACAGTGTCAGCTCAAACGAACAGGGCGAAGCTGGGCAGCAGTATCCCCGTCGCGAAGCTACGCTTTACGATTGCCAACACGCATGCCCAGCGCGGTAATTATGGGCAAAATTCTCCCTTTCTCGGGCCTATGTCCAGCAGTGAACTTTCAATGGCTAATGTGATGATGATGATAATGAACCTCATCTTCAACAAATGTTATAATCACACTAATAATATAAAGGCGAAAGTTTGTGAGAATGTATTTTAATGAGACTTTACAATTACATATAATAATCAGAGTATCACAGGCTATAATTTATAATGATTTGTCTATAATAAAATGATAAAGTAATGTCCCAAGGAGCAACTTAAGCAACTTTTATTAATAATTATTCGTAGGGGAACGCGGGTGAAACTGCAGGGCGCTGCTTGTGTAGACTAACAACCGCAAGTACGTACAAATAACGCAGAATATCCACTTATTTATTTATAAGCTACTTAAAAATTTACCTATAAATTTACAAAGGCTGCAAATTAATAAACAAATTGACAGTAATAATTTTGACAATAGTACCAGGTTGCCATAAGAACAATGGCGGTGAATTGTAAATGCGAGCCCACTCAATAATGAAGCGCATTGCAACGTGCGCCGCTCAGGAACGCCAGATTAATAATTCAATAGTCAATTTCCTCGAACGCTGTTATGTGCAAAGCTCATGTATTTGCAAATGCAACGCACATCAAACAAAAGAGGTGTTGATACATGCATGATTAGGCAGATTGCGGGATAATTTAGCACTATTTGTCATTATTAAGACATTCTATTGTCACTATTAAGAAATTCATATTTGCAATAAAATATTTGTATGCATCAACTCTGAGATAAGGAAAGTAAGCTTAAAACACCAGATACAAAGAAAAACAAATGTGAGAACCCTCGACCACTCGCACTCAAGTAATAAACACCGAATATAAAATATCGCCGTTCTTAAAACCTAATTTATTTCATAGATCACAAAATGGTGCCAATTAAAAAGCATCCCATTAAATTTTAACAAATATCATTTTTTATTTTACTTCTGAGACTGTACTGTTATTTACAAAAGGTATATTTGGGCATAACGAAAAAAAACATAAGCTGGCCCTTGAAAATTAACTAAAGGGTTAGATTGATCTGCTTTGGTACCAGGATAACATGCATCCAGTGGCGATGTAAAGGGACCCTCTGACAACTGCATCTTCCACATAAAAAGGTCTCAACAAAGCAAGATACACTTATATGACCGTCTCATTCTAGCAAAACAAAAAAGGGATAGGCCACGCCTCGCGTCTCCGGTTGCCTTCTTTTTGGAACGATACCATTAGGTCAGGCAGGCATTTTATTCAGAGACGCATTTGTTTTATTGACGATATTTTATAACGATATTTTAATGCTTGTATTAAAATATCATTTCGAATCAATTAATGTAACTTGTCAATGGTTAACAACAGATATATCGTAAACTAGGTTCGAAGAGATCTAGATAAATAATACATTGAGAAAAAAGAAAAAAAACGAATATTTGGCGACAATACATTCATTTCAAACTGAAGTTAAAAACATATTCAATCAATAAAAGGTATCCGTGTATTGAAGAATTTATACGAAGTAATATTAGAAGGCATAAATGATCTCTATATATTATAAATCAGTAAGAAAATTTTCTTCACACATGTTATGTGACGTTTACCTACCTAACTACTAACTACGGTTTAATTTGTCGTTAATTAATCGATGAACTTTGTGGTTAATTATCTGAAAAACAGTTTTCAAATTGTAGTATTTAACAACTTCAGTTGTATTTTGTTATTTTAGAACTCTGTTATTTTTAGACTGATATTGAACGTTATTTGAATCCATGAAAAACGACATCCAAATAAATGAGATTCCGTGTTTTACTCTGTTGTAACTTTTCGGTTGCCATTAAAATATTTTTTTATAATATATAATGATTTTTCGTAAATTTACTATAGAGTTATTTTGATGTTTATATATACAATATTTTAAATTGTTAATAAATAATTTGATTTGTAGCAATACTTTGTTGTCAGTCTTTATTTTGTTCCCCATCGCTCTCCACTCAGACAAACATAAATACGAAGAATATTTGTGTTATTCCTGTGTTTGACTGTTTAATATGTATTATAGAATTATACTTGTGATTAGTCTGTTGTCTGATGTCCGTAACAAGCGTCCTTTAAGCGACCTATCTCGGTCTCAGGTCAATGTACGAGATGTTGTGTGAATTTATTATATATTCATATGACGATATTTGTGTTTGTTCTGTGTCTGGGTATTAAATATATGTATTTAAGTAGTATAGTTGTGATTCCACTGTTGTCTGGAATCCGCAAAACAAGTGCTTTAAGCGACTTACCACGGAGTCAGGTCAAAGTATAAGATTTCATGGGAAAAAATTAAACTCTATGAATATGGTTGGTAGGTGCCTAACACCACGAGCCGCTTGCTTACGCGCGCATTAGGAAACCGTTATTAAAGTCAAATAGACATCTCACCTGCAGGCTGGGCGGGCAATGGTCGAGCAGTTCCAGCATGTGCTGGATGTTCTGGGCGTCCTGGATCACGAAGTTCAGCTCCATGTCGAACTCGCCGCCAACCAGCTGCAAAGAAACAAACGAATTCGTCACATCACACATTAGACACATTTTTTAAAAAATCAGCTGTTTTCTTTCACCTATTAAGTGATAGATAGTTTATCTTCTATGTAATTATTGTATATAACTAAAACACACCGTTTGTTTGTTTCTAGATCCTAGAAAAAGCTTAAACTTATGAACTTTCAAGGCTATAACAAAATCACAACACCAACAAGATCATCAATAAATGTATATATATCCTTTAAAATTTAATCCAAACTCGATGTAATGGGAGCATCTTGTACACACACAGCTTAAGCATCTTTCACAGACATCAACATATCGCTCGCATACATACACATGTACACGTTTGCTATTCATCAATCCTTCGTTCGTCCCACGCGAGACATAAATAAGTCTATCCCTCAAAGGCTGCCAGCCATCGAACATTGTTCGCTTCGGTAACTATGTTATCTTAGTTAAATCTTTCAGTGGGCGTGTCGTTGTATGGATTAGCCGTCGCATGACAAAAAAAATACAAAAAATATATTTATTTTTTTAAACAAACAGATTTCGACAGAGTAGAACAGTACATCCCCATTTATATATATATATATACATATATACCAGATCTACAAACAAATATCAAAAGTTGTTTCAAAGTTAATTAATTTGTCTTATGTCTAAATCATATTTTTTATCATTGGTAACACAAGGCGTTGTATTTGTAATTTGAATTAATTATTAAAGCGTCGGAAAATGAGTTCCCTGTATTTTTATTTAATTACGTTCTTTACCCTCTATTATTAAACATTTCCTTGCAAATGTCGGCATAAATATTGAGAAGATATATTTTAATGACCGCAAGATTACGCAAATGATGCTGACAAATATTTACAAAAACCCACACAATCGTTATTATCATTCTATCATGTTATCTGCCTATCACGTTCGGTTGTGAAGAAATCACGCACGAACGCGCGCCAATAAGTGATAAGAATGTACGGACGTGTCTTTTGGCTCCTGGACTATTGGTACGATTTGTGAGTGAAATATTGGCTGTATCTTGAAAAGGCAATGGGACAATGGGTGTTGTGGCCGTCGTGTTCGACGGACATTCAATTTGCGCGATCGGTCAATCTCTCTTTAGGCTTTGCTCGCCTGGTCCCCATTCTTTTGTTACCTGAACAATGGTGTCAGCGGGAACATGAAAAATAGCTAACAACTAACAAGCCACGTTCCTGTTTCATTTCTGTTATCGATGCTATTTCTTTTGCGTGGAAAACAACTTATTTTACCGAGAAAAAATCACGTATTCCTTGGTTCACATTGGATTATCTTAATAATCCAATTCTGGTTTCATGGTTTTTCATGGTTCATATTCATAAAAACAAATAATACTTACTACACCAACAAAAAACAACAACGTCCTAGGAAAGCCTATCATTTACAAGAAATATACTAGGGTTGCATAAAACAAAGGATATCAAATATGTGGGCGCGCCCCATTCGCTCTTCATTGTATATCACTCACACACAATGATACAACCAAAAACACCCCATGCACCCTTCTCGCTCACACATTCGTACCCCCTACAAAGTACGTGGTTAAAAATACCTCATTAAAAACAAAAAAAAAACAACTATCCCTAGGGTGTTTTTGTACTAGGCGACTATGAAATATTAGAGTTCACTTTTGCCATCAAGCTCCCCCATTGTAGAAACCCCATGATCAATTCCCCTTTTTTAATGTGTGCGTGAACATGCATGCCCCCATTTACAATACACGTGGGTGTACAAAAAGCATCACACGTGACCAAAGTCACGTGTTACCGCAACGCACGGTACCAGGAGTGCAGAAATTATAAAGAGTTTGTACGAAACCAGCCCTACCTAATGCATGGGTGCTCATCGATAGTGAGCGATCGGCCTCCAACTAGAGCCCCGAGCACTGTCTTTAGTAACGTTGATTGATGGCTCAGCCAGCCTCTTTGAGCCGAAATGTATTATCGATCTACTTAAAGTAACAAAACAATCTTTACCTAAAAATAGAGTGTTTTTTGTTAACTATAGAGTTTTATTTGAGGATAATATGTTTTTCAATGTAACAAAATATTCTAAGAAAATTTATTATACAACCTTTTTAGACTTCGTACAATTATATTTACAATATTACTAATATTATAAAGCTGAAGAATGTGTTTGAGAATGTTTGAATGCACTAATTTAAGAAACATTTCTTTCAATCCTGTACAATACATACATAAATATATATATATACCATACACACACCATCGACCATAATTCATTATATTTGCAAAACCTATTCTATAATTTGCTAGATATTCAATATAATTAGTTAATGATTACTTCATTCGTTTATAAAAAAAATCACAATGTGTCAAACTACCAGGAGCGTGCGAAATAGTTATATAAATTAATTTCTAGTGTATTTTGTATAAAAATTTCACAATCAACCGTTTGCACAGTTTCCTTAAAGAAGAATAAAAGTCTTTGCTTCACATATTAATATAGATGCCCATTAAAATTATATAAATATAAATTATATAAAAATAAACATGGAAAAAAGAAGTTCATAAAAATATTAAGAGAGAAAGCGAATATCAATTGAAATGTTTTATTTAACTAAGCCACCATTTGCGGTTTTCACTGACGGTTAAAACTGAATTCAATCAGTAATTTATTCAATTATCCATCCAAATATGTAACTAGTGACCCGTATGGAAATAAACTTAATTATAAATGTGGTTATCAAATCAAATTCATCCAAACATATGAAAGACTAACAAAATTATAAAGGAAGCCAAAAAAATCTTTAGCCACCACCCCTTATTTAGAACTCGTCCATTTTATTACCGCCTAGTAAAATAGATACTACATCACCCATTGTTATGGGGAAATGGTATCACCATAGAAAAATATAACGACCACTACGAACCGTCAAATGGATATCTAAAATGAACCTTATGACGCAGTTCCAACCCATCATAAAATCAATCCTGTGGTATTAAACTCCTTTATTTTGCTAGTGCCCTGGTACAAAAACACCATGCGCCAACAACGCTATTGTTACGAGCTGTGTTTTATTTGCTCGCATGTTGTTGAATGAGAGGGGGATATAATACCCTACAACAAATTATTATTGCATCACTATTACGTGAGTCGCTCCTAAATTTTCATAGTATCCTGGTACAGTTACCCCATAAGGGTTGGTAACGCTTTCGCATCAGACGCGTATTTTGAATGGGGTGAAAAATGCACTAGTTTTTTTATTAACTATCAAATCTGAACGTATCTACTGAATGAATGAAGAATATCTTATATTATATATTATTTACATTATGTTAAACTTTTTTTAAATATGAAACCCAATACAAATCTATAAAAACGTGTCCTAAATGAAACACAACAAACAACAATAAATCTCAGGCGATAACTTTAAAGGAAAGTAACATTCAAGATAAAAATACCATTATCCGCCGTAAATCCAAAGCGTCCACCGTTAAAACTGTTTCATCCAAAACCCCAAACTGCTGATCTTTTAAAATTACGGTGCCGATAAAAAGGCCTCCTCAACCGGTAACCGGGCATAATCGCCTCGACTGTCACTTATAAACGTGATTATTACAGTGAGGCGGGCACCGGACGGTAATTTGATTGCGCCCTGCCGGTTATTATTGCCGGCAACCCTGTATCCGGATAGATCCGGTTATAGCCCCTAATGATATAAGGTTGGCACTTGTCACCGGTTATTTCATTAGCGTCCTTCGAAATTGTTTCGCACCTTTCCATGTGATAATGATGCGGACGTCTGCGGAATAATACCTACTAGGTTAATACACTCTAAGAGGTCCCTATCATTTGTTTTGGGGTCGATTGTTCTCATATTGAAACATTTGCTTTCCACCTTAACTGATTGGTCAGGCAATAATTAACAGTTTAACAATTTCTTCTTTTATTTACTACATATTCAATAGCAAATCTATTTAATATATGTATTAAATAGATTTGCTAATATGCTAATATATGTAGATAAATAATCTTATTCGTAAAGTTGTTTTGTACTGATTCACATATATATATACGTGTAAAGTCAGTACAAACAAAATATCTTACAAGCTCAAATAGAACGAAAAGGATAAAGAATTAAAATCAGGACGAATTAAAAAAAAACTGTGTACGTCAGCAGCTAGCTTTGTCACTCATTGAGTCCCTTTTCACCCCTTTACTAACGAACAGAAAGTACCAGGATCGCATATCCTACGAGCAGGTGTGTCAGCACGGCAGCTGACTTCGTCGTGTAATTACGTAGAGTTGACGCGCGCGCTTCGGGACCCCACCGCGACACGCAAGGGAAATATACCATTGTATCAAAATGTAACGATCTCGCTCGCACGTTTCGTATTTCCTTTTTTTTGTTTTTCTGACTTCCAGGTAAATGGTATGGTTCTCTTATGTCAGATGAACACGTGACTGACAAATTATAATCAATATCCCCTTGCTAATTCATGGGATTGTGCAGGGAAGCGAAGCAATCAGATGTAAAATATTAAAGACTAAAGAACCTTTCAAGTAGTGTGCTCTGTCAATGCAATTTAATAATTATTTTAAAATATTTTGGATTGTCTAGTCATATGAGCAATATTGCTATATAGTGTTCTTTAAACTTTGCTAACGTAATTTGAAATACAATAGAGAATAAAGAACATTTACGTGGAACTAAATATTTGTTTCAACACGAGAGAATATAATCTGTCATGTTTCACACATAACATCTGAGAACTGGCGACTGATCCTGTATCTAAACGAGAGGGAAGTATATGTCTGCCCTTTTTACCCCGGGTCAATATTTAAATCATGAATATCATGTTTCGCATCAAAGCACCAGGGTGACATAAAACACACGGAGTGCAAACACGCGTGCCGGCGATATCGCAAATTAAAATAAATGGGTGGACGCTGGCCGCGGACAAATAATGACGCGAGAAAATTGCGCCGTAATGAGACGCAATTGGATATAAATATCATACATGTATAATTATTTCAATGCCTATGTATCAAATACGAAAATTATGATATATCATAGAAATAGCACGGCAAAAAAGCCACCGCTTAAGAGTTAACCTTTTATGAATATCTAAGATGCTAAATTACTATTAAAAAGGCCTATAACGCGCAAAAATCTTAAAATATACGATGTTATGAATCAATCTTAATTATCTTAAAAAAATATGTATACAATCTAACCCAAGATCTCAAAAAATCCATGTAATAAGAATTCCTTCGCCCCACCCAGGCGGAATGGATCCGGGGGTGCCGAAGCCAATTTGACCCTAACAAAGAAATCCCGAAAGAAGTCGGCTCACATAACAACGTTTAATTGGAAACTAGGAAGGACAACATTACAAAGAGAACCACAGCAAACAAAACACTACACCAAAAATAATTAGTTTTATGCACGCATAGGCTAAACTCAAAATCGACTAACTTACACTTTAAAATTTCCTATAACTGTTTATGAACGTATTTACTGTAACATGTGTTTTTAAATATTTTACAATATAAGAGAAAATTAGTAAAAAGATATCGTTCGAACATAATTATAAAAACGTTAATAACAACTTTGTATTGACAAACTTAAATAAAAGAAAGTACTCAGTGTTGACACATTTAAATGTCCACACACAGGTGTTGGTCCGAAAAATGTAGGTCCGATTAATTTCCATAACATTCACATTTAACTTGGCACGCCGCAATAAAGGGTGACGTTATTGTAAAAGACCCTTCTATGCTCGTCGCATACTAAACACAGAGCTCCTTTGTAGTCATGGTGCCCTGGTATCACGATTTAGATACCGCTTTGTTACCTCGCTCCATAAATTTATGGTACAGAAAAAACGAGACAGAATATAATACATCTTTCTCTATTTCGGGCGTATCTAATACATTTTGTACCTGATAATACGTTCGAAGTTAACGGGACTAAATATACACCTCCTTACTACCACTACATACTCCACTCCCTTAAATGTATTTATTACTAGAATGGTTCCAAACTTCAAAGTTAATAAATAGCATGGAAAGGGTTAAAAGTGTGAACGCAAGTACCAGGATATTAGAAAATCCTAGGAGATCGTTTAAATATTGTATTATGCAGCCCCGAGTTGGGGTATTACACAGGATGGAGTTCCCATGGGACATTACAAATTCACACAGCTATTAGGCGAACAGGACAAACGTAGAGGTTTACGTTGCCGACGATTCTGTGTAACGATATTTCCTGTTCTACTTACTTACATAAAGAATCCATACATTTAGAAAGAGCGGTAATATTCTCTGTATAAAGTATTGTTTTACTATCAAGCTGCAAAGGAGATACCAAACAGGTGGTGTGGTGGTAACTCCAAAACGTTTGCGAAAACTGGAACCGCTATGAATATGCAATAAAAGTACCAGGACTACATAGAGCTTAAAGGATGCTAGTTCGCAACAGGGGATGCTGCATAGCAACGCACCCCCTGCGGTTAGGGGCGGGGTCCCACTATGGGGTGCAGATTTATCCCGCGTGTCAACGTCACCGTGTGTCAGGTCATTCATCTACCGGCACTTTTTAATGCGTCTATTTTTTTGTGACTATATTTAGATGGTTTTATCCTAGTAAATTAGCGATATGTATCCGATATATCTTATAAAATGGTTGACATACAATCAATATAGTAAATAATTTTTAAACACCTGCATTTAAAGACAAAATAACACCTTTTAACTAACAGTGTACTATCGTGGCACCAGTTTCTTTTTAACTAGACGAAATATAAACAATAAGGAGTGTTTACTTTTATTTTTAGAAAAAATAAATTATACAATTAACTTCAAATAAAACCAACCTCCGTTCTGAAATTTTCTTAATAATAAAACAGCCGGTTAATATAATCAATACAACTTCATCTATATAATTTTATAATCAGATAAACGGCAAATGGAATAAAATTCTACTTTTGATCCATTATCAACTTTACCTTAGGATTGTAAAAATAAATTATTGACCAAAAAACCCCTTAAAATTAACAGGATTGTGCTGGACTATTACATCGGGTCCTTTTGGAAATACCTCGGGCAGGACAATGTCCAACGCACACATCATTCCGGTTATGATGACTGAATCGCCAAATAGTATTATAAAAACTGGCACAACTGCCTACAATAGTGCTGAATAGCCAAGAGTTCTCAGTCTGAAACAAGATATAGGTGGCCGTCAATTCGCAATAGCGGTCTAATTGGCCGGTCAAGCCATTTCCTTTATACGTCGGTAATTATGGGCAGAAACAAGTGCCTATTGCAATTATTCCGGCGGCGCAGGATTGAGGGCCCTCACTACCCGCCGGCTCAATAGTTCGTTTAATAATAAGCCTTTGATGTCCACGCGGTTCGAGATAGACGCTTTTCATCATCTTTGGCGAAAAGTCAAGGAAAATTAAATGTAGTAATTTGAAAACCACTTTTCAATCAACTCTTTTTAAAAAATATAACTTGATTAGAATGACAGGTGTCAATGTAATAGTGTCACACTAGTTATTTTAATTTGCATTATGGTATTTGGCATTATAATTTGTTATTAATATTGGTAACAATTAGAAGGTCTCGCATTTAAAGCAAATCACTTTAAACAATTTAAAAACATATTAGTTTTACCACTGTCATTCTAATCCAGCAATATCTAAAAGACTGCAGTGTTTCTCGGCAATTGACACATCAAACAAAAATATCAGTGGTTAAAGCAGACGTTTACCGATGGATAATCTATAAAACAGCATATTTCCATTTAGCAGATTGTGAAGCCTCTGTTTTGTCCTGAAATGTATGTACAATATTCAACATAATGCTCATAAATGATATAATAAAAAGTAAAATGCAACAGAATAAAAAACATTCAATAGGGTGGCGCGGTAAAGGTGCGGTGGGCGGGGAGCGGTGGTCCCCACCCGAGAGCCCTCGCGGGCATCGTGTTGACATTGCCCACCGCCTAGTCTTTCTGATCGCCTGGTACTTCTACTGAGTGTATGACGTAATTACAAACACGGGATGCTCCTTAGGGATTGGATCAATAGCGCACCAACAATATTAGTAATAGCAGTTATATAAATAAAAATACTTATAAAGTAATATTTTTTTTTATATATTATATGAATTGTTTTTGAAATATCTGGAGTATAAAAAATATTTAATGTTGGTTGGATAATCCATTCATCGAGGAAGAATAGGCTATATAATAAATACCCGGGAGAATCCCCGGCACGCAGCTAGTTAAAGATAACATTATCATAGGTTAACTAAAAATAGATGACTAGATAAACCCACAATTGTTGCCATAAAAACTACTGTACTGTACAGGGTAAGTAAAAAATATTAAATTCGATTTAGTAGTTAAGCGCTCAATCCCGGACGAAAACCGTGACACGTAATTTTTGTATATATAGAAGATATTTCAAACACTTAACTAATCTAGATTTAGGCTTTTTATATACTCGTACTTCATGTATTTTTGTAAAATAGCACACTGTACAGTGTACACCCCAAAAATAAAAGTAACTTTGTATAATGCCTAGGTGAAACTATTTTATTGGGATTTAAGGCTCAGCTGCATCCACAATAATTCAATAACCGAAATATTAAATCTTTCTCAATTAAAAAAAAATATTTACATATACTATCAAAAGTAATATAAGATTGTTTATAAAATTCTCAAAGTCAATCTCTATTCTACCAGTAGAGTAGTAGAGTTCTAGGCACTATTTATTGTACTTTATTTTTAGTTCGGATTAGGCACACCGGTTCGATAAGCAACCTAACACCATAAAAGAGTTAGAAAACATAAATATATTTAAAGATAAGCTAAAAGTCTATTTAGAGTCGAGTACCTGCTAATTGTGTATTTTTTATTTAAACTATGATAATCTCATTTTAATTTAAATATAATTTTGCATGAGAATTAAGATCTTTAAACATTAAATATTATATTATCGAAAGCTAGAGAGGCACACTAAAACAATTATTTTAGTTTTGTGATGGCCAGCGTGAGTGCTACGCACTCAGACGACCGCACGAGATGCAATTCAACCTAGAGACGATGCTCCGATCGGGTTGTCGACGCGCAGCCGCTAGGCTGCGCGGAGGCGACCACAGCGCTTAGCGCCCTTGTCGCGGTATCCAACGCCAGCAATAAATATCGGTGGGTCATAGGGTTGCGGTGAAAAGCATTTTTCGCTTCCACCCGCTATTTCTTAACAATTCTTACGATTGTTTATTTTGGATTTGGTAGGTGTCTTGCGTTTTTGCGGCGAGAAATATTTCGCTTCCACCCGCTTTTTTCTTAACATTTCTTGCGAGTGTTTGCTTGGGTGCATAGTTTATTTAATGTTGATTTTTACGGATGCTTTATTTTGGGTTAGGTGGAGAGGCGATGCAATCTCAACTTAATCCAATATCCCAGTGACAAGCCACTCGAAGTCTTACGATTTCTGTATTGGCTATATAAATACAACCCGATTTAGACAAGATTAGAAGATAAAACTGATCATAATATATCCTATATATATATAATATAGGAGAGCTGACTGACTGACATGTCAGCTCAGGGCCTAAACTATAAGGGTTAGAAACTTGAAATGTTGCACATGGATTCCTTTTATAATGTAAAGGAGCACTAAGAAAGGATTTTTGTGAATTCAACCCCTAAGAAAGGAAAATATGTATATGAAACTTTAACATTTTTAAAGTTATTCAAATGAAATTCAGTATGAAGGTTCTTCGTTGAAAGTCATGAAACACGAGTCGAATATCTTTTTGAAAAACATCTCTCAAGAGAACAAAACGGGGGTGCACAGTTAGTATGAAAGTTCTCGGGTTTTAAAAGTAATTTAAATAAAATGTTATATTTGGCTTCATCATCATCGACATCATCATACCAGCCATTGGAAATCTACTGCTGGACATAGGCCTCTTCAAGAAAGGTTTTTTTGTCCATAATTGCCGCGCTGCACAGCGCGTAGCTTTTGTGGCGGGGATTCTTCTGTCCATCCCCGCCCTGTGCATTTGAGCTGCACAGATACCGCCATCTGTCGGTTCCGATACCTTAGTCGCCTCTTACGACAACTGGTGCAGTGGGAGGTACTATTCTAATCCGCCGGTACCCCATTGCACTTATTTTTTGTCAACTTATTTATTTGGGTTAAAATTTATTAATAATAATTATAACCGATATCTCTTTTTGTGAATTCAAATAATAACACTTTCATTAGCAGATAGTTATTATTATAAGGAGTCATCTCATCAGCCATTAGACGTCCACTGCTGGACATAGGCCCCCTCAAGTCATTTTCAATACAACCAATAAGGGCAATAGGAAGAGACCACGTTTCGTTAACTAATGTTAATAATGCAGGTAGGTTGTGTATAGGTTAGTGGGTTGATATCGAAAATGAATTTCCCACAATGACGGGATAAAATTGAATTGTGTACCTCCTCGTTTCCATGAGGTACCGGCAGAGTAGAATAGTACCTGGCTCTGTGAAAGTTCTATTCTACTCTGCCAGTACCAGGTGACTAAGGTACCAGAACCGATAGATGGCGGTTTTTCCATCCGTAACAGTGTAGCTCAAATGCACATAGCTGGGACGGGCAGCAGCGTACCCTTCATGAAAGCTGCGCTCTACGATGGCCATCACGCTTGCCCGGCGCGGCAAGTATGAGCCAAATGTTCCAATTTTTCAAGAAGGCTCCATCCAACAGAAGACTTCCAATGACTGATACGATTCAAAGATAAAGTAAGATCGTATTACAAGCATAAGACCTCACGAGGTTAAAAAAAAGTTCAGGCAGTCAAATTTCTTATCAGAAAACTTTTATTTTATTTACGGGCCTGATGGCGTTGAGTTGGTAGTGATCCTATCTTGTTTGCCAAGAGTCACGAGTTCGATCCTCATTCAGAACAAACATTAATATGATGAATACTTATGTGAATTTATTACAACTACTTAAATCTGGCACAAATGATTTATTAATTATGTTATTTCGTTGCAAAGACATCCTTTTCCATATCCCCATTTTGAAGCACAAATCTCAGGAAAATACAACCACGCGAACCGAAGGGTGTAACTCAGTGTTACCCCGTGAGCAAGTTTCTCCACCGGCAGTTCTCGCGGAGTCGTTATTCCCCTTTGATTTACTTCTTTGTTTACCACCAGCTGCGAGCTCGTGTCTAATTTACGAGTAGAGCGTAATAGCTCGAAAATTCCCTAAAGTAAAATTAGAATTTATCGGCATAACACGCTGTAAAAATGCATTAATATTTGTTTTCTGCGTAATTAGGGTAAATTCCTAAAAAAAAATTATTAAAAATGAATCAAGTATGCATCATCGAGAAATGCATAAGAATCATCAATAAAAAAGCGTATTGGCAATCGCACAGCGCAGCTTTCGCGACGGGGATGCTGCTGCCCATCCCCACTATATGCATTTGAGCTACACTGTCTCGGGTGGATATACCGCTGTCTGTCGGTTCTGGTACCTTAGTCGTCTCTTAGACATCTGGTGCAGAGGAAGGCACTTAAAAATCTTCAATCGCTACAGTGTTTCGGGTGGTTTTACCGACATCTATCATTTCCGATACTTTAGTCGCCTGCGACACCTGGGACAGGGTTCTTACATTAACTTCGAAGAATGTCCCACTGCTGACTTGAAATAAAACATAACCTCATAAATAATTTGACGGGCCTGCTGGCGCAGATAGTAGTGATCCTGTCTTGTGCGGCAAAAGTCGTAGGTTCGATACGTCGTCCTGGGTGGACAAATATTTATACGATGAATATTTGTATTTGTTCTGTAACTAAGTGTTATTTATATTTATTTAGGTATGATAATGATGTAATACCTGTGTTGTCCGTAACACATGTGATTTAAGCGACTTATTTCAGAGTCAGGCCAATGTATGAGATGTCGTGTATCCATCGTGTTTCTTCTAAGTAACAGCGGCCAGTATACGGTGACAGACCCGAGGCCTCCCACCCCCGCACCCCCCACCACCCCCGCAACCCCCGCAAGGCTCGCAGCATCGGAAAGCGAGCGGGCTCCGATAAATATCTCATGAATAAGAATATTGCATTACGTATTCTCGCCGCGTCGGTGCGCGCGGCGGGCGGGGGACGCGACCAACTAATTTTCTTTAATCGTATGCTCATAGGTAATGTCGCTCGCTCGCTACTTTGTCGCTTGTTGTTCCCTCTTGCGTCGCCACACTGTTATCTGCGATTATCAAGTGTCCTACATACAATTTCATCTTTCATCCGCCTAATTAAAGTATAATTTACTTTCACATTAACATTTTAATTGCACAAATGTAAAATGATTGATTACAAACACAGCCTAAAATCAAATTGTGTTATATGACATAATATCACAAGGTGGGCACCGCGCTGGTATCCATTTGATATTAGGAGCGTCTATTGGCTTCTATAACGCTAACTATGACGCGGACTGTAAGCTTCTTTGATGACCAGGTACTAATAAAAAATCTCAACATTATTTATATTTAGAAGGCCGATCAAGGACACTTCCACCCTTTAAAACTAGATAATAATATATTTGGGATATTTATTAATACCATCTCTAACAGCCTTAATTCTTCCCACCATCTTTACCTACAAATTTATCGACAAGCATCTCTCATGGACTTAGATGATGCTATTAGTGCTTTAAATAATGATCTTGTTTGCATCAATGATTGGAGTGAAAGATTTGGGCTTAAAATTAACCCTAGTAAAACAAATAATTGTGTTCAACAAGCTATTGTTCTGTCCTTTCCCTCCTACTTATCTTAAAAGTAGCTTTGTGTTCCTTGGGGACAGCCATGAAAAATCCCTAAGGTCTACAGAGAATTTATCACTCAAAATGCCTCTGCATTCCACAAGCTTCTATAGCAAATCCTTTACAGTTCAAGTTGTTCATTTGTGGAATGCGCTCCCGCTTGAACTGAGTTCTGCTCGTTCTCTTTCTATTTTTAAGAGTATAGTGAAGGAGTATTATGTGTCTCTTTGACTTTGCTTTTTGATTCTGTCGCTTTCCTTTTTCTGTAACTTTATCTTTTATATGTATTTGAATGTATGTGTTTATTATTATGTATGTATGTACTAAATACACCTCAAACTTCCACCAGCTTTAACATTATTTCTATCCAAAGGTTGCCTGTAAAAAATTGCATTTATCGATAAGGCCGCCTCTTGTACCTACTATTCCATGTTTTTGTGATATTCTTGTGTTGTTTTCATTCGTGTACAATAAAGAGTAATTATTATAATAAAACTCAATGAGAAAGGTAAGTTTTCTATTGATTTAAAAATAATTAAAATACACTCTCTTACTTTTCCTTAAAGAAATAATAATTTAATAAAAATTAGGAACAAAACTATACGTCGTGCAAAGCGCAAAACGGTTTGGCCATTTTGTATTACAAGGAATGTGCATGAGGGTAAGATAACCAATAATAACAAGCATTTTATTTTCCTCATCATAAATGTTAGAAAGATGAAAATTAGAAACTTATTTGTTAGAGACTGGTGTCAGACCTATAACACACAAATTACCAGGGTAAAATAGTGAATTGTTTATAAAATATTTTGTGTGGTTCTTGGTTTTTTATATTTTCACACTATTTTTCTGTTAAACAGTTGACGTAACTGTCAACGTCAATCTAAGCAAAACAATTCAAAACGAAACGTAGGTTACGGTATCAATGCTAGTTTATAATAAAATAACGTCTTTTGTAACAATTAAAGCTACAGAGCCGAGCGAAAACGCGCCAAAGACAATAATTACGTCACTTTGACAGCTGTCAACTGTCAAATTTTAGTTTTCTGTTATAAAATTTAATGAGTAATATCTCAATATAAATGAAGTCAGCAATAATATGTTTAGATTAAAAAATTACAGCCATCGCACGTTTATAAAAAATGGTAAACATTTGACCAAAGCTATTTTAGGCCAAGAAAAAAGTAAAAGGACGAGTCTTTTTCGCCACCAACTTAGGGACGACCTGTGAAACTTTGAGAAGCATCGCTTTTAAGCGAAATGTCATTATTTGGAGATTCGTATGGGGGTATATTAATAAGGCTTTTGTTTACCGGACATTCGCGGAGGGTCGAAAAATTATGAAAGCAGAAATGGATGTATGTCAGAAAACTTTTCGCGACCCTTCCGAGAAGTGATACGGGTCGCTGCTGATGACGAGGGTGGAGTTAAGCAACTTTAAATAAAATTGTTCGCGACATCCGACAATAATATTGAAAACATGACGAATGGTGGCTCGACTCACCTATGCCCGGAATGACCAAAATAGACTAATATTTATCTGGACTCCTAAATGTGGCATAACAATTCCACTACATAAAAGGGAATGTCCATTTATGGCTTTTGTTGATCATGTGTGATGGTATGTCTACGATTACACTTGTGTATTCACCCGAGTAGCTCAAATGCAACTGTTTTGTATGATGTTTGTATGATGTCTACCTCAGTAGACCTCATACAAAAGGTCGCCTGAATTAGTACCTCATTCTCATCTATTTCTACCGGCAAATAGCAGTGTTCGCATTGCTGTGTTCCGGTCTGAAGAGTGAGAGAGGCACAGTGAATTTTCTGGTTGATGTGGCATAATATTCTCAAGTAACAAGGTTAGCAGCGTAGTAGTGATATCCTTGTGATGTTACAAGCGTCTTGGCTGCAGTGATGCTGACGTGGACTGTACGCTTGTTTATAGATCTTGTTAAAATGGGTAAAATTCCCCTTTCCTCGGAGAGAACTATGTCTAGCATCAGTGGACGTTCCGAGGCTGTCATGATGATGAATGCATATATATATATATATATATATATATAAATAACCACTATCTGACGTCTTACATCACCTAAGCTGTTAAACATGATTCAATATTGTACTGAATTGAACGGCCGAATCAAAACAAATGTTGGTAAGTATGTTAACATCTTCCCAATTTTGTTGGGAAATTGAATCAACTTCGATCGGCAATGTCATTATCTCAAATGCCTTTGACATGTTCAAGAATATCTGCGAAGCTTAAGTGCTTATAATGGCGTTTTCAGACTTTATTTA
This sequence comes from Heortia vitessoides, assembly GCA_020976665.1. Classification (NCBI taxonomy): domain Eukaryota; kingdom Metazoa; phylum Arthropoda; class Insecta; order Lepidoptera; family Crambidae; genus Heortia; species Heortia vitessoides. The sequence goes on along the minus strand of JACJUM010002279.1, from coordinate 760,145 downwards.
TGTATATCATATCAGCCATAATATGTCCACTGCTGGACATAGGCCTCACCAAGAAACCTCCGATAGAACCGGTTGTATGCGGCCTGTGTCCAGCGCGATCCTGCGAATTTAGTCAGACCATTTTATCAACTTAAAAGATGGTTAGCCAAAACATCACTGGTTGCTTCAAATTAATTCTATACAAATTTTAATGCAAAGTTATTGTCACGCTCACGCATTTGGATCCATCGCACGGACGGCTGGAACCCAATACACAGACAAAGGCTGACGCTTACTATCACGAGGACTGTACGCAGAGAGCGCATTTGATAGTGTCTATATCTCATGCGACAAGGGTTAGATTTCCAGCAAGATTCTATTAATGTGATGTATATTTGTGAATCTTTTTATGTCAGATAATTTTCTTTTTAAATATGTTTTATGGCAATGTAATTATAAATGCTAGGTTGGCAAAATTGTATGTTGTTAATTTTTTAAGTTGTCAACACTGTTGTATAGTGGCTTTCTTCTGCAAATACTGCTCCCTGTTGTATAAAGTAAGTTGTGTTAATTAAAACTAATATACTCTATGGCCTATATCCAGCAGTGGACTCTCAATTACTGGTATGATGATGATATGATAAATATCTCACACATTGGTCTGACTCTGTGATAAGTCGCTTAAATCACTTGAATTACGCATGCCAGGCAACAGAGGAATCACAAATATACTACTTAAATACATATATTTAACACCCAGACACAGAACTAATACAAATATCATCTTAAAATATTTGCTCTGGGGGGGAATCGAACCCAAGACCTTTGGCGCTCAAGATAGGATTACTACCATCAGGGCCATAGGCCCGTAGAACACAAGAGATGTTGTGTGAATTTAATTAATTATATCATAGGTATCTCACAAGTTTTGACATGGCACATACTTCGATACGTATGAATTCAAACAAAGAATCTCCTGCGAGGTTCATTATTTTCCCCGTAAGATTATCCGTATGAAAATAAAGTTTCCAAACATCAAAAACCTCAATTATCAGACCACAATGAGCCTGAATGGAGCCAGCCGATTCGTTAGCCGACCACTCCATCACAACTTGGTAATTGGGAAAACGTTGAATGTTCCCCGAACGAGTGTGGGCTCGGTCCGACTTACCTCAGGTTAAATTATTTCACTAGTTTTTAAAGCTGCGAATTTCGAGCTAAAAACTCGGGTGGATTATGAAAGTTTTGGCGCCAAAGTTTTCAGCTCAGGATGCCAAAACGAGTTTGGCCATCGAACTCCAATATTGAGACTAAAAGCCAAAGTTAGCGAGAGTTACGACTCAAACCTTCAATATAACTTATTGACTGACTGACCAGCCCGATGGCGCATATGGTAGTGATACTATCTTGTGCACCAAAGGTCGTGGGTTCGATCCCCACGCTGGACAAATATTTACTTGATGATATTTGTGTTTGTTCTGTATCTGATTGTAGAATTATATGTATTTAAGTATTCGTAATTCCTCTTTTGTTTAATGTCTGTAACTGTTCGTCCGTCCTGTCCGTGCTCTAAGCGACTCATCGCGAAGTTGGGTCAATGTATGCCATGTTGTATGAGTTGCGTCGTTCTGTCATGCTAGAAACAATTCTAGTATAGCATAGCCTACATTAAGTACGATTGTACTTAAGTCTTGGAAAACTATGTAGGTGGGGTGTTGTAAAGTCGTGAGGTACCGGCGGAGTAAAATAATACCTCCTCTTGTACTAGGTGTTGTAAGAAGTGATTGAGGTACCAGAACCGACAGATGGTGGGATATCCATCTAAAACAGTGCAGCTCAAATGCACAGGGTGAGGATGGGCAACAGCTACACAGCGCGGCAATTAATGGTAAAATTTCCCCTTTTTGGGAAGGCCTATGTCTAGCAGTGGACTTCCAATATCTGGCATGATTATTTATGTGATGTAGAGGTAAACCTCATACAAAAACGGCGTTTGCATTTTCATTGCATTACCGCCAAACAGCTGTGTCTGCATTGCTTTGTTTCGGTTATAATAATTAACGGGCCCGAAGGCGCAGTGGTAGTTATCTATCTTGTGCACCAGGGGTCGTGAGTTCGATTCCCACCCTGAGCAAATATTTATGTATTGATATTTGTGTTTGTTCTGTGTCTGGGTGTTAAATATATGTATTTAAGAGCATATTTGTGAATCCTGTGTTGTTCAGCGTCCGTAACACAAGAACTTTAAGTGACTTACCACGGTGCCAGTTTAATGCATGAGATTTGTTATTATTAATAATAAAAATAAGAGAGGTACTAAAATTACTGTATATAAATATTATTATCTTCAAGTCACAGTGCGTGCAGCCGACTCCATCGAATTATAAGACGGCACATCAAAAATAATGTTTTAATGGAAGGTTACTTTAAGTTTAATTAAATAATATAAGCTATATTACATTCCTGAATCCCAATAGTAACGAAAATTCCGCGGGTAAAACCACGGTACCCTATTAGTATATAAATATCATATTTTGAGACAGTAATTAGACTTCGAAAATGCCAATTCACATCACACCTAAAACCCGTTTGCCTCAAACCAACCGATAGGTTGATCAAAAAATGTAAAACTTTGCATTGTATTGTTGTATCAATTCCTTCTTTTCTCTAGGCACTCAGATTAAAAGAGGCCAAATCATGTAACGTTCAAATCAAATCCCATTAGCCAAATCGCAGGCTCCGCGCGTCCAAATTCGCGAAATGTTATTTACCATAAAAGCCTCTTGTATGGCAGACGGGTTGGGCCCGGACTACACTAAAAGATAAAATATAGTTGTGCCCCAGCTTCGGCGGGTTCACAGCTTCACGGTAAAGCAAATAACAATCATAAAACCACTCAACATCTCATTACGGACATCAGACAACAGATCTATTTGTATACATAAATATAAAATTGAAGTGTCTGTTAAATCATACAACAGCTTAAGTCCCTACGGTATTAAAAAAAATGATTTTTTATTTTTTTGTCAGTTCATTTGTTTGAGTTTACCTCAAAACAGTTAGACCGATTTTACTGGCAGATTGCTGATTTTATGAGTAACTTAAGCTACTTCTTTTATTTATTATACCTTTAAGAACGGGAAATGCGCAAGTGAAATCACGGGAGATGATAGTTACAAATATAACACCTACATCAGACTTAGACAAATCAAAATGCTCATAACAAAAATGTTTGTCCTGCGTGCGGGCCTACGACCCTTAGCGCAAAACATAGTAATACCACGGAATACTCTATTAGACCTGTTCATTGTTATTATCATCAGCATCATCATATCAGCCATTGGAAGTCCACTGCTGGACATAGGCCTCTCCATAAATGGGGAAAATGTTCCCAAAAATAGCCGCACTGGGCCAGCGTATTGACAATCACAGAGCGTAACGACTGGGATATACCGCCATACGACAGTTCTGGAACATTAGTCGCTTCTTTCGGCACCTCAGGAACAAGTCCTAGTTCCAGTTTAAAACACATAATATATGTATTATGCTACGCTGCGCTATGGCGTAGCTTCTTAACATCTCTTCTCCGGTTCAGTGTGGTGCGGGCCCGAATATGGTGAGTGCTCGGCGTACATCCAATCGTTCATTGTCATCGCCGGGGATTCGCACTAAAAGCTCTATAATGTGCGCTGAAAATCGTTCACTCTCTCTATTCGAGTGGTGTGCCACATTAAAATGTCGACTATTCAAAAACTACATCCATTTGGAAATCTCAGGAATAAATTATTAGGTAAGCATCATTCACATTCTAACACAGAAAATATAAAAAAAACACCTTAAAAATTCTAACTAACTTTTAATTGGTCATGAGGTTAACGACAGTGTTGAATAGTACCTCCGTGTATGATAAAATACCGGAATCGGGAGATGGCGGTATGACCACCTAAAATCGCCTATTTCTACCGCTAAATTATAGTGGTATATATACTGGGTAATGTGACATAATGGTTGACTGGAAGATAATGCCATCTGGCATTAAGTCCGCCATTTATACATTTTGTAACATTTTGTGCAAAAAAGTAAAATAAATAAAAAAATAAATAAATAATCTTTGAAAATCACAAGGTTGGCGACGCGGTAATATCCTGGTGATATCACCAGCGTCTATAAACTGCAGTGACGCTTACGATCACGAGGACTGTATGCTTGTTTGTCGACCTGGTCTCATAAAAAATATATAATTTATACAAAATTATAAAACTTATGACACTTTTTATACAATTAAATATTAGTACATTTATGAGAAAGCATGAATATTATCTGTGTGTATGTTCAGACATAATATTTGATACGAACAAAATTAAATTAAAAAAAACCACCCGCATGGGGGCACCCGCTTCACGAAGTTTTGGGGCACAAGTGAAAAATCAATAGGCCACTTCAACGCTGTTCCTGGAGGAAGTATATCATAAACACATCGAGGAAAGGTTTAAATAAATCACGCGTTTTACCCCAGTGCCGACAACATGGCCGGCCGCGGACCTCCAACAACAACTATGTAACTTCGCAAGTATTAATATTCATGGCGGAAAACAGGGGTTTCATGTATGAGTTTGCGCTCCAAAAATTATTCTCGCGTATTCGGATAAAAGAACTGTTTTTCTTCGATGAATTTAAGCCTAACATTTACAATGTCCACAAAAACATATGTATCTGTATGATCCAGAAAAATCGTCTAGGTTTGCACTAAACGCAATCGACAGGCCCGTGAATCGATCGAATCGAGGCACATATGGTAGTAATCCTATCTTGTGCGCCATGGGCCGTGGGTTTAATTCCCACCCAGATCAAATACTTATATGATAATATGTGTGTTTGTTCTGTGTCTGGGTGTTAAATGTAAGTATTTAAGTGGTATAGCTGTGATTCCTCTATTGTCTGGCGTCCGTAACACAAGTGCTTCAAGCGACTTACCACGGAGTCAGGTCAATGTATGAGATGTTGTGGGGAAGAAAATGTATTCAAACACATACTGAGTTACGAGTTCAATAAACCTTAATCTATTAGTTACATCTTCATACACAAAATTTACGTGTCACGGTGTTTGTCCGAGATGAATTTCTGTATACAGTTTAATCCAACTTGATGTGATATTGTATCTTCAGATGACACTGTTGGCAACACGCTAGTGATATCTTTGTGATGACACGAATGTCTAAAGGCTGCGGTCATGTGTATTATCAAGAGGACCTTATGCTTGTTAGCTAACTGCAAAAATAGGATAGTTTACACCTCAATGTATAGTCGCAATGTAATTTATTCTTGTATACATTTTTTTTCAGATAAACATAGGTAAATATTTAAGACAGGACATCTTTTATCGAGTCACCTGGTTATTATATATAGTTACTAGACTAAATTCATTATGAGATATTATTATCACAGTCCAACTTACAAAACAGTCTAATCTTGTATTGCATATAACGTTTAGAAAGATATAATAATATTTTTAGACCTCAAACTACGTTTTTTCATCATATCATACCAGCCATTAAAAGTCCACTGTAGGACATAGGTCCCCAAGAAAGGGGGTATGTTGCCCATAATTACGGCGCTGGGCAAGCGTGTTGGCAATCGCAGAGCGCAGCTTTGGCGACGGGGAAGTTGCTGCCCATCCCCGCCCTTTACATTTGAGCTGACTTTTTTGCATGGATATACCTCCATCTGTCGGTTGTGGTACCTCAGTCGCCTCTTACGACACCTGGTACAAGAGGAGGTACTATTTTACTCTGCCGCTGCCCCACGGTTAATACGTTTTTTAATTGTTATAAAAATAATACTGGCAAGGCTATAATTAACTTAAAGCAAGCTTACTAAAACCTATAGTTCTTTGATAAAAGGCTCCTTAAACGTCAAGCTCCGCCCACTGCCTAATCTACGTCATTATAATAGGGCAAAAAGTTGGTCCGGCGAAGATCCCCGTGAATGGGTTTCGTAGTTTTTGCCGGAACTTTTCTTGCGAGATGAATAGACAACGCTTACGTTAAGGGCCCCGGTACTGCGTGATGGCTTAGTCAGCGTCACATCTGGCGAATTTGATCTCACTCCAACTCTTATATCGGGATTTGTTTGTTTTAGAGCGGTACGTGGCACATACATTGACCAGATTTCGTGATAAGTCACCTAAAGCACATGTGACAGACGCCAGACAACAGAAGACCCAAAAATATGCTAATGAAATACATATATTTAACACCCAGACACAGAACAAACACAAATATCATCATATAAATATTTGCTCTGGGTGGAAATCGAACCCACGACCATTGGTGCCACGCATGAGATAAGAACACTCATTATATATATATGGATAAAAGGAGATGCTAACTTGAGACTTGAAAGACGAGAGAAGAGAGACTTGAAATTTTGCACAGGTCGCTTTAATAACGTAAGGGAGCACAAAAAAAGGATATTTGAAAATACATCCCCTAAAGGGGTAAAATAGGAGTGCAAACCTTGCTGTTTTTTAAAGCTATTGGAGTTTTTTATTGAGAGTCATGAGAGTATGTTATGTATAGAATATTTTTTTCGAAAATCACTTCATAAGGGTGTAAAAGAGGGGTGCAAAGTTAGTATATAAGTGCTACAATTAAACGCGAGTGAAATTGTAGCACTGCTAGTATTATATTTAGTAAGCATTTCTAACTAACCAAGATCCTAGCAAATGGAGATCCATAAACTCTGCCTACCCCGATGGTACACAAGCGTGATGTATTTAACAGACAGCCATTAACAGACAAGAAACATAAGGAAACTCGCCTATTTCATAAATAAACTCTTACTCGACGGAATATTTCATCTTCGCCACCCAGCTTCTCAAAACTAGTATTGATTTCGAATGGATCATTAATAGTCAATTCTAGTGACATTTAAATTCACGTCGACTCTAAGATCTAGACAAAGACCTCACAAAATCTAGCGGTCGCCCAAGGGTCGAGGTCGAAAATAATGGTATCCAAATGCGTCTGTCTGAAACGGTTTATTTGAGTCACGTGCTGACAGCTAGTGTTTATGTTGAAGTCTATGTAAATCTGACCTTTGGATCTCTTTATTTTATGTCTTATGATCTTACGCTGAATTCTATCATATTTCGTATTTAAATAGAAGTAAGTCTAGAAGTGTTTATTATATTTAGTAGAAAACAGTACTGTTTTTAGTTGCGTGTTTTACGGTTTGTTTATTTATTTATATGCAGTTATACACTAAGTTTATGTGATTTTTTTTGTTAGATCTGGTCGACAAACAAGCATACCGTCCGTGTGATAGTATCACTGCAGCCAATAGACGCTCGTAATATCACAAGGATATCACTAACGCGTTGCCTACCTTGTGACATGGAATTCCGGACCATGGAATCCACCCTTTAAACTAGAATAAAGCAATGCTAAACTGCTATTTGGTGGTAGAAATAGGTGAGAGTGAGGTACCAATGCCTAATGATAGACGACCTTTGTATGACGTTTACCTCGTGTAGTTATTTGGGTTCCAAATATGTATATGGCATCAGCTAACTTTTAAAAGTTCTCGTCCTGTTCGAATATTTATATGATGATTTATTGTTGTATATGTATTTAAGTATTTTATTTGTGATTCATCGGTTGTATAATATCTGAAATATACAATAAACTCTACACGGCAGATATTAATTCCAAAATAACGGAATAGATCAGTTCAAAAATACTCCGAAACCTCTTGAACATTCCAAGGGTCGTTTAAAATTTCGTAAGTTCTATTTGAAACTTGCGGTTAAGCTCTATTTAGCTGTGAGATACCGGCAGAGTAGAATAGTGACATGTACCAGGTAATGGTAATAGGCGACTAGATACTCGTAATATTCCCGTTTCAAAGTAGCGTTGGCTCCGATACTTCGGTCCGCTTTTACAAAACCTAGAACAAAGTGAAGATACTCGGCCGGTACCACATTGCTTTAAAAAGAGATTATAGTCGTATTAATTCTTTCCCAATAAGCGTATAAAAGGGCCTCATTTAGTTTTTTTTCAGGGATTCCCAAACAGTAAGGTTTTCAAAAAAACATTCAGCTGTCTCTTTTCCCTACTTTTTTTCTGTCTTGTATATTCTCACTTTGATTTTCCTACTTTCAATTTAGTCTAGGATTGCCTTAAAAGAGCAAAGGCTATATTTAATCAGGCTTCATCTTGTTCTAGTAAGATCGGGTTAATCCGGACTCCGGCGAACTTGTACTAGGTTCCATTTGTTACCTCGAACTTGGCCCGCGAATTTGTATCCATTGATCAGTTAGAATCAATTGCAAGCTTACTGCTTCGATAACTCGCTGGAGCTCCGACTGGGGGCTCAGACTAAGTAAATAGCTGTATACACAAAATAGACTGCTATACCACCCCGATAGATATCCCAACTAACATCATAAACGTGAAAGTAAATATGTTACCTCTTCACGTTTTATCTACGAAACCAATCTTCTTGATTCTTTGACGGGCCCGATGGCGAAGATGGTGGTCTTTCTATCTTATGCGCCAGGGGTCATGTATTTGTCCTATGTCTGGGTGTTAAAAATATGTGTTTGAGTAATATATTTGAGATTCCTCTGTTGCCTAATATCCGTAACACACTTACACGTACACACACGTAAGCTTACCTCGGAGTCAAGTCAATGTATGAGACGTTGTGTAAATATGATCTAAATCACATATTTATGCAACATTTTACACTATAAAAATCAATAGATAGCGCTTAACGATTTTAAACGCGCTATTAGGTACAAGTAAGTCCAGTCAGAAAATCCTAATCTGATTTTTTTCTACTTTAACTAATTAATATAATAAATGGTAAAGTGATCTTGTATGTTACCTCTATACGCTTTATCTTCTTAAACGATCCTCGTGGGGTTTCACAAGAAATTATATATTGATTGCTGAAAGAGTAGGTACAGTTAAAAGGAAAAAAACGCGGGCAGAGCTGCAGATAAAAGCTAGTTTACTATATTAACAAAAATGATGGTTATCGTAAATGAAATTTATAAGCCATCAGAAAAACATGCTCAAACGAATCACCCACTGCGGAGTTATGCCCAAACTTACGTTCTCCAAATGTACCAGGCTACCATAACTAACGGGGAGGTTCATCGAAATGAACGTGAATTGCACTATAATGGCGCACATTAGCTCGGTACGGTCATTAAATTCGGGGTAATCACTTGGACGTGATCTGTTCGTTTCTTTTCCCCCGGCGACTCAGAGGAACAGAGGAAATACATTCATTTACCGAGACATTAAAATAGTAACCCTCAACTTTCTTATGAGAAATAGGAAAAATGAACTTGTCGCTCTTAACTAGAAAATAACTTAGGAGTTCTCTCAAATATTTTAATTTACAATTAATATATTATATTAACTCAATCGACACGTACACCAAGCGACTATAAATGGATAAATTGCTACTACATCATCATGCCATCTCATAACCTAACTCCGTGCTAAGTCGCTTAAAACACTTGTGTTACGGACGACAGACAACAGAGAAATCACAAATATACAATTAAAATTTTACTATTTCTAAAATTCAGAAAGCAACCAGAAAAGAAAAGAGTCTTATTGATCAAAACATGTGTTAAGATTACGCAGTTGTACTGAATCAGGAAAAAGTCCATTAAGTCCCCTTCTCACCATAAGCTAAATAATTCCAATTAATCTAAATTAATAGCTATGAACGTAAGCATATGTCGCAAGAAAAATATGAGCTTAACATCTACTGAAAGTGTAGAAAGCCTGTCTCCTATCAAAGGATATGAAAACAGATTGCGAGCCCACGGAGGCCGACACAAAGACATGAAGCATCGAATATGGCGCGATCTAACGTATGTATGAGTTGACCACAGGGCAATAATGTAAGCATTCATTTTTGTTGCGCAAAGGCCCCCGGGCCGTAATTACGAGCCTTCCCTGCTTCTGCGCCCACCAAACTTTTTTCTAAAGCCTTTGAGCACCGCAAGGGGTATGATTTACCCCGGAACATTCTTGTTTACGAGCAACGAGATTGAAAACGACTTCCGAGGATGGATGTCCGCAATTTTCCAACCCAGATTTCTCACAATTAGTGCGCGCCCAATATTTTCCCTAAAAAACTTGGCTGGATACTGCCCTGGCTTATAATAGAGGTAGGATAAAATTTTGATCTCGACCAAATTGATTTCCGAGTGGTGCTGAATCTTTAATTGGAAGGTTTGAATCGCTTCGTCGACCCCGATCATAAACAGACACTGCCCGGGCGCGGAGCCGGGCCGGATTGCCGAACAAAGGAAAGGTAGGTCGGCTTGGCGCCTTCCATGACAGATATTATGAGCCCTTTATTATTAACGACGATGCAGAATTTACTTTGGGCCGTCCCTTCAGGCTCACTATCCTGAAATCTCAATTAAAGACCGTCTCTTGTTTATGAGCTAATGCCGTGGAGATTTACGAAAACGCAAGAACAACAATAGCAGCAAGTCCAGTCGGCGGCAGAGTGATATCTCTAGTTGGACATGAAACAACAAAGATTGCGCCCGTCCACTGTGATAGATACGCTTATTCTAGGCAAGAGAACAAAAGATTCTGAACTGTTCATAAATAAGGTGCGATTTATGTGTGTTGTGGGTGTGATATACGAGTATTATTTGAACAAATAATGTTCCAATAGAACATACAAAACAAGAAAGAGCTGAAGTGCTTCATTTATATTTCACTGCGAGTAAATTTATTTATTGGTAAACCAGTAATTATTACACATTGATAATATGTATACAGAAACTAAAACTTAAACTAATGGGTACAATAATGAGGTTCACACAGCATGCGTTTCGCGATCAGATGATTAATCCCTATTAATATTATAAATGCGAAAGTAACTCCGTATGTCTGTCTGTCTGTTACGCTTTCCCGCTTATACCTCTAAACCGATTTTAATGAAATTTGGCAGAAAAAATCTTTAGACCCTGAGAAAAGACATAGGCTATTTTTTTAATTCGAAAAACGGTTGTTAGTGGTCGAAAGGGGGTATGAAAGTTGTATGGAAGTTTCGCTATTTTTAGAGCTAGAAACTTGAAACTTTCAGGCCATTGTATCGATGTAAATAACCATGACATTCAAAGATTATATAAGTTAAGGTAAAAAAACTATTTCACGCGCACGAAGTCGTGGGCACAGCTAGTTAATGCATAAGTTCTTTACTACATTTTACGAACTTAACGCCTAACAAAAAATCTGAGGCAAACTCTCACATCAGCAAACAAGGCAATTACCAGGGTAGCAAGAATGCACAGGAGTCAATTGTAGGCAGGCGAGCTTTGACAATGGCGTTAAATCGCGCCGAGAGAATTAGCCAGAGAGGGTGCACGTCCCGGCCACTTTGTTGCAATTTGTGGCAATTTGCCGACACTATTCCACAACTATGCGCTCCCAGTACAGGGCTTTGCGACAACCATGACATCAAAGGCATGTGTACTGAGAAGTGAATTTTACCCTCAAGTCAAGTCAATTCAATTGTCAAGTCCAATCTAATTTGTGAATGATAAATAATTTATAAATTTAAATAACTGATGACAAAATGAATGGAGTAAGTTTCCGTGTTACAGGATGTTAAGTGCTTCATAAGTCTCACATACTATGGATTTTTGTATAAGAAATTTACGGAAGTAAAATGGATAGTATGAGGTTCTGCTAAAATGTTGTTAGGCAAATCTATCAATGGTACAACTGTTCCAAAGGTCGTTTGAATAAGTACTTCCCTCTTACCTATTTCTACCGCTAAACATGATGCTTGCATTCATGTACTCCGGTTAATGTGAGAGGCAGTCAAATAACTGGGTAGATCAGGTCATAATGTTGGCAACCATTCTATAGACTACGTTTATTTGACCGCTTGAAAGAAACATAATAAACTTGGAAAATATTATTCGATATAAAATATATCGTTTTATTATTTCTCGAAAGCATTTTTACGTAACCAGATAGAACTAAAGTATAATATATAGATTTTTTTGTCTATGTCGACAAATAAGCATACGATCCGTGTAAAAGCTTAAGCGTTACCGCAGCCTATAGACGCTCGTATTATAACTAACACATTATCTAAAAATGTTACTGCCTCTCTCCCCACCAAACAGGAATACAGTACTAACTAGCTCTCCCGTTTAGTGGTAGAAATAGGCGAAGGTGAGGTTTTTTGTATAGTATGAAGTCAGCAAACAAGCATACGGTCCGCTTGATGGTAAACGTGACCGCAGCCAACAGACCCTCGTAATATCACAAAGATATCACCAGCGCGTCACCATACTTGTAACTTGAATATATCATGTTCCATAACCTATTTATTTCACTACCCTTTCTACTATTTCACTACACTTTCCTACCCTTCAAACCGGAACAAAATAATGCAAACATTAGGCGGTAGAAATAGATGAGGTACCAATGCAGGCAAACTTTGTATGACGTCTACTTTTAGTAAACGTGCCCACGTTAATGATTTAACACGGCGCGCGACCAAGATCACCTTGTAGGTTATGGACACTAAGGTTTGTGGGTTAATGAGCGAGTCAGTCATTAGTATGAGGAGGCCCGAATATCTACACTCGCCCAGAACCTCAACGCGGGACATATTTAGATTTAAAACATGACAAGGAGTTACACGTTTGAGACCTCACAAATGCCGTAATGATATTGTAATTTTGATGGACGGGAGTTACATAAGCCTACGTGAGGTAAACTGCCTGGGCATGATTTAATATCGAACATCGAACCACCATTTGGGTCAATGCTGACACTTGAGGTGCAACGCTGCAGTATCTACTTTCTTAAATAGTTTTCTTTATGAATTAAATATGAATCATTCTGATTCTCACTTCGGTTAGGCCACTAGACTAATTGGGCACAACGTATTATTTAGTGCCTCAAGTCGAAAGTTATCGACCGATGTGTGTTGCCAGCAATGAACTAAGGCAGCGAAGCGAGGATTCTAACCATTGGCCTTATTGGTACGCAGAACCGACGGCCGATGAAGTCGTACGGTTCTGGAATGGAGACCACGTACCGGCAAGCGCAGCGTAGGGCGTGCACCCGCAAGATGGACAGACGTACTGACTAAAGCCGCAGGATCGCGTTAGACACAGGCCTCCTATTCTAATTAAGCTATGTTCGAAGGAGTATAGGTGTCTACTGTGCAAGAGCAATAATGAGGAAAAATCGTAAAATCCAAGTTTTGTAGTCAAAAGTTAGATTCCTTAACAAGAGTGTTTTCATCTTTTATTTAATTACTAGCAAAAGTTCCCTTTTTTCAATACACTGATAACGTACGCTAATGTCACTTGCTGATCATGTAACTTTCTATCTGTACAACTGTCGATTGAGTAGTTTGTGACCCTATTAATTGAAAATAAAAAAAATCTTTTTTCTTCATATCGTTAGTATACATAGCTTTTTTCATATTCATAATCGCTATAGGATGACCACTGTTGCACTTAGTATCACATATTCCATAATATCTTGACCAAAATAGGCGCACAGACTAGAAATTCCAAATTAAAAAAAAACAAAGTATTGCAGCCTACCAATAAACTCACTCAACATCTCATACATTGATATGATTCCGAGATAAGTAGCTTAAACACTAGTGTGTATATCAGACAACAGAGTTATCAGATATATAAAACTTTAATAAATATTTAACACCCAAACACAAACATTAATCATATAAATATTTGTCCAGGGTAGGGATCAAACCAACGACTCACAGCGCATAAGATAGGGTCGCTACCATCTGCGCTATCGGACTCGTCTAATGATATATAAAATAAAAATACACAAAGATATCAGACGTCAATCAGATAAGGTAGTCATTACCGAGTGTAATCACAAAATGATCAACATACCGAATAATAATAACGCCACCTTTGATTACTATGGACTGCAGGGCATCAAGTAATCCCCCGCGTTGGCGACATCAGGGAAAGAATTCACAATTTTTGACCCATTTATTTGTAGGTCACGAAGTATATAAGACTGAATAAATCAAAATGCTATTGGAACCCATATCATTATCAGTTTTTATTGGAAGAACTTGCAAAAAACTTTTGATGGCTCGCGTTATGAACCTGTTATAAATTTAGTTAAAAGAACCGTCTGTTGCCGGCAGACTAGTATTAAAGTAGGACAATCAATGACCTAATTGTTTAAATGACTCTTATAACACTGGTTGTCAGTTGGTCATCGGTCATTTTTGTAAAATTATAATTAGCAAATCTATATTCATAGATTTTTTGTTCTTTTTGACGATTTAAAAGTGCCTATGATAGGCCTATTTACGAGTATACAAAGATATACTTGACTTTGACTTTATTTTGTTTGAGTCTATGCTAATACAACCCGACAGACGTTCTCCTGTCTTAACTATATATTAGTCATTATAAAAAAATTGCGATTATGAATTGATTTATAAACTATTCAGCCTCTCAACTTGGATCAAACTGTACACAGTAAGTTAACTTTGAGATTCTTTCAATAACTGAAAGCTAGATTCTTTCGAAATGACATAACTTCTGTTATATTTACAAAAATAAAGAGTTCAATATCTAAAATACACGTTTACCTAAAAGTGAGTGTGTAAACGTGATTTTTTTATTTTTTTACTTCTCTTACAACTAAACTCAGCAACTTCTACCAGTAAAGCATTATCATCGAGTAAAAAATCATGTTTTATCCCCAAATTCCCGAGAGGGTGAAACCCTGTTTGTCGACCTGGTCCAATAAAAAAAACATAGTGAGTAGATTAGGTAAAAAAGGCTAAAAAGATAAACAATCAATCTTTCTAGACATCAAAACAAAAAAATATCTAAAAACTCCGTCGTATCGCGGGGAACCACAGCACGTATGCAAATAGTCCTAACCAATGATTTGGATTTACGATAATTTAATTTGGGTAGCAAACAAGAGACCGTGTGAAGTTTGAGGTAACAAAGGTGTTTAATTAGAGATGGTACGACTACAAGTCGCGGTAATTGGGGATTGAGGGGAAGGACGAGGGGCGGGGGGAGGCGGAAACCAAGAAACTGTGCCCCAAGCAAGTGCGAATGTTTACGAGAAGCTTTGATTGCCGAGATGTTTGCTTAACGGTTTATCTACTATTAGTGCGGCCAATTTACCTTCGCATTATCACTTTCTTTACGTATCCTTTAAGTTTTTAATATATATATATATATATATATATAATACATAATACATTTATACTTATATAAAATTACAGTAAAATGTTTTAAATCAGTTAGTTTGCAAGTAACGTTCACATTGTGTAATAGTATACACCGCCAGTACCAGGAGCACATGCTCGTATTGGTGGTTCGTGCTGGATCGCTAGTTCAAAGTCAAAACTTTTTATAGAGTCCCGAGAATACCGTAAAAGTACAGAAGTTTTTTCATAAGCGCACAACAGCTGTTGAGCGCAATGACAAAAGGTTTCCCAAAATATGACACAAATTGCGTGGGAAAAGTGAAGTGAACGCTCTTTGTTGCTACCAGGATAACATATTGCTAAAGATATTGCCAGCGGTAAACCCAGTCATAACATTTTCGAAACACGCCCACAACCTCCTGCTTTTCGACATCCCCTCCTAGACCTCCATAAAAAGTCGTCGTCCTTGAGATGGATGGTCCTGCATGACTTTTGAAAGATACATTTGTTGGGACGTACCAGGAAAACAGGATAATAGGGAGATTATGTTAGACCATCGCACGAACTATCCCTTTTTTTACTGATTCTGTACTTCACTATGTGTAAGTATTACCAATAATCCCTCATTACATTCTTGTTAAAATCGTTAAGAACCAAGGAAAACAAAAAAGTTAAAGTGACATAACTTGACGTGTACCAGGAGCGCATAAGATAGGTAGGACTTTAAACGTCACGCAAGATCCATGGGGAGTATTAAAAATAAACAGGGAACGGAAAGGGCGTGGCGTAGAAAGAGACAGCAACTTACAAGTTAAAGCTAAACAGTGCGGAGCCATAAAAAAGGGTTCCACTGCATTATTCATACAAATGTTTATGTAAATGGCAGGTCTTAAAAAGTGCAGACAAAAACACGACAACTTTATTGTTTCTCGGCGGAACAAGGAGGCCATGGGCACAGGACAATGGATGCCCGAGTCGTAAATGAAATTTCGCGAAATAAAACGTGGCGAGGCGTTGTTTGTTGACAATTAACAAATTCGTTTGCGCATTTTACGGCGAGGCCGACAATAGAAGCTGAAATGGTTTTGTTCGCCGTTTATAGCAAATATTGACAGAATCGTATTTTATAACCGGGTTGGGAACAGTTCTATTCGGCTTATTCGGGGTCGGCTTTGTAACGTAAATTAATAAGATATAATCGATGGTCAACAGTTAGTCGATTATTTCGTAATGAATGTTTAACAAGTTGTCTGGCTGTAATGCAAAAAAACATTTGACAAGAGGATTCTTATTCGACTATGTTAATCTAATAATAAAAGGAAGATTAAACAAATTCAATATACACTAATATTATACAGAGGAAACGTATTTTCGTATATTTGGCACGAATATAGTAAAAAAACTATTAGACGAATTTCCGCAGACGCAAGGGGCCCTTGCTACCATTTCAATATTGGTAAGAAATAAATTGCACTTAAACAAAGTTTCATCGCATGCGCGGGTACAAGATTTCCAAGACTGATCAGTTTTAACTAATCCACATATGTTTAACTCAAATATTTAAAACAATTCATCTGCCGGTGCGAAGCCGGGGCGGGTCGAAAAGTCGAAAAAAACCATAACGCATCTGAATTCCAAGTAACATGTATTATGTGATTATTGCGTATTATTTAACATAAAGCCTTTCTTTACAGTTATTAGTGTTGCTGTGAGAGCCGTACCAGCAGAATCTAGAGTGTACGGAAGCAATAGATAGTTTCTTCAATCGTTTCACGAAGACAGACATGGCCTAGGGGAATGTAGTCTGTACAAGGGTTTGACGATACAGTACTGGCTTTGGAAGGCCACGGCACAAATAAACTCATCCGTCAGTCGGCGGGGATCTGCATCACGGACGCGTCCATTAATTTCCCCACTACATATCGATTGTGCAATCCGTGAAAATTAGCACAACCGTTTGCACAGCACACACACCGATCGCCAAAATTGGCCGATACCCAGCCAATCGGGCAATTAGGGCGTTGGCCGAATAACGCCGTGTAAATTGCATATGAAAAGACCAATAAAAACTTATTGCCCTGTAAAATAACAATGCACATAACAATGCGGGCTTCCACTCCGGATCAACTTGTTGTTTATGGTGTAGGTATAAGTCAACCAGTAGCTGATCCTGCTAATAAATTTTAAGGAAAAAATAAAAAAGCTATGGAGATACATTTAGAATATATGTTTATTGCGTATGTTACTGTTCTTTTTTTCCCGGGGTAATATATTAAAGACCATATTGCAGCTGGGTACAGCGACGTGTGCGTAGCTCCCCACCCGGCATTGTAAAAAAACCGAGTGGTATACCGCACTGACCCCCTCGAGTGTGCCCTGTCTTCCGGAATCGTTACCTCTATGATACCGTTCCTAGGTTATGAAAATTGTTTAATGGTCATAGTGATATAGTTGATATCCACGCAACTCTTTATTCATTCACCAAACTCAAACCTTATGCCGTGGCTGGCTTTAGGATGCTACTTAATTAAGCGTTTATTTTTAACTAGCTGTCCGGGCAGACTTCATTCTGTCGTAGATCATCATCATAGCAGCCGTGAATCATCCACAGCTGGACATAGGCCTCCCCAAGCAAGGGGGAATTTGCCCATAATTGCCGCGCTGGGCAAGGGTGGTGGTAATCGCAGTGCGTAGCTTCGCTACGGAAATAATACTCATAGCAGCAGTGGACTTCCAATGGCTGTAATGATGAATGATGATAAAATTGTCTCATTTAGTAATTGTTCTTCAATTTTTAATGTTGTGTTCGCTTTGAAAGATTGTAAAACTTACCCAATTAGTTAAAAGTAATTTAATTGATTGAATGTAATCAAACGTTGGAGAGCCTGATTAAATTAATGTTACTGGTAATTGGACTACATTCCTCTCTCCTTACTGATTAAATTATGTGACATAATCAGAACGATTACTGCCAGAAGACTAGCGCTGCAGTGGATACCGCTGTGGCTTATGCTTAGGCACTTAATTGACCTTTCCGCATAGTAGCAATTTTATCTCTGGTAATTTGTGCAATTTCTCATAGTTGTCTTGTCTAATAGCTTCTGTTTTTTTTTTCTATGATCTGTTCTAATTTAAATTGGTTTTATGCTGTACATTGTACCCATTTTCAGTAGTTCTTTTTTTGTGAGGCCAATAAATGTTTTTCTTTATTTCTTCTTTCTAATTTTGATAAGGGGATCAAATCTAAAGCAGTCCATTGTGATCCTCCTGATACCCATAGATTGTATGTGTCCATACGATGCCATTGGATCTATAGTCATCCGTTAGACCTGGCCAAATTTGCCAAAGAATATTTCATTTATTAAAAAAAAACTAGAAAAGCAAATCATTTATTTTTGTACATTGTAGAGTTTATAAGAACTAGTATTCTATTGGATGAAATCAGTAATTGACAGTGAAAAAGGCGTTAAAAAAAAGGAAACAAGTGGGCAATTAGCATAGGCAAAAAAGGTTTCATTGAAGTCCCGAGGAACGCTCAGATATCCCCTCCACTACGCCTGCCAGGCTCGCATCCCACTTAACTGCATTCACCGGAGGGGTATTTAAAACGTCTGCCTGTGAAATCCTCTTACAAGGAGAAAAGCTGGAAATTACCCTTCAATTTCGTCTCGCAGTTTTAACTCGAGAATTCGCGTAGAGCATTTCGCTGAGGTAAACTTGGATCGGTACTTTTCTATAGGTAACGTTCTTGTATAGCTTGATACTTTATACGTGACTCATAAAATTAAACCAAAGCTTATATTTATATTATAAACTAGCAACCTGCCCCGGCTCCGCATGGGTGGACAATTGTTTTAAACATATATCGATTGGCTAAAACTAATCATAATCTTGAAAATCTTGTAGCCGCGATCCAACCCATCCGTAGCGCATGCGATAAAAGTCATTTTAGTGTGTTTTTAGCATGGATTACATTATTGAAATATTAGTAGGGATTTCTATTTTTTTTCTAGTATAAACAATTGCCTAAGTTAATAGTAAAAGATTTATTAAAATGTTTGATTCTGTAACTTTATCTTTTATATGTATTTGAATGTATATATATATATATATATATATATATATGATATCTGTTTGAGAGCAAATTATAGCCAAATAGCTGTGTTTTTATGGGTTAAGAACGTGTGTGTTATTATAATAATGCAATATTTATTTAGAATAGTCTCATCGGCGCCCTGGGATGCTGGAAATACCAAACATCCTAGAGAGGTAAAAAGCTACTCGGCAAAAGTGTAAGAACCGCTTGACATCTCATCCGAATCCGCTATCAGATATCGTCGCATTAGTTCTAACACCGCGTATGTCAAACTTGGCAACTTAATAATTAAGCCTAATGATAACACGATATTACACTTCTAAAGCTGCAGTAAACGTTTTATACCGTGTATTGTTTAAACGAAATCTATTTTGCACCAACTAAATGCACAAGCAATTAGTTTCAAAATGACTTTATGAAACGTGAGCAATGTTTCCCCAATTGTACAAAGTGTCAACATTTTGACTTACTCTTAACACTGTGTTAGAACTTAAACGACGATATGCTGTTGCAGCCAAGTTTGATTAGTAGACTTAAGAGCCGTTGTGCTAACTGGGGGATTAAGAGCAGAGGCTCATCTTTCCAATCCTTGAACTTTTGCAACACACCTGATTATAATCTCCACGACTGATTGCAGGAAAAGTAAGAAAAAGTCGAAGAATATTTATTCAGATTTATTTAGCTCTTCTAGTGGAAAAAGTGAGTTATCCCAACAAAAATATACGTTCAAATTATTAGTGATATAACAAGCATGTTATACTTCATTTAAGTATTTCTAACAAGATAGCACAAGGTATATTTTTAGATTTACAACTAGCTCGTTTTAGACCTGATCGTTTGCGATCAAATAAATATCTCGCAAATAATTTCCTCGGAACACGATTTGCGAAGAAATCGGAAATACGTATTTCCTAGATGTACCACCGCTCAGTTCCCCATAAACCGGTAACCGGGGACGCGATCGTCTAATACGGCACGGTGCTCGGCTCTTCCCGCATCAATATTGCATAGTGCCGTCCGCAGGTCGCTGGCCGCACCTTCTCGTATTTCCTGCGCCCCTGGTACTGCTGGGCTGTTTCTACCGGATTTTATTTGCCAACCGCCGGGGAATAAATAATAAGGCTTTTTTTTATTTGCGTCGAGGTTACGAGTTTGATTGTTTGTCGTTTGTTGGACGTCGTTTTGATGTGATCTTTGAATTTGTAACTACATTATTGTCAAATCTCTGGAAAGAAATGTTTCTTAATAGTGCCTGTTCTCATTTTAAAACTTATTGTTTTGCGATATTTAGAGAAAGAATAGGAAAATATTATATATTTACACTAATATTAAAAAGAGGAAACGATGTATTTTTTGTATGTTTAGCACGAATCAACTCAAACACAGACAGATTTTAATAATAATAATATACTCTTTATAGTACACCAATAAAAACAACACAAGAACATCACAAGCCTTATCGTTAAATGCAATTTCTTACAGGTAAACTTCGGATAGAAATAATGTTGAAGCTGGTGAAAGTTTGAGGTGCATTTAGTACAACAAACATATGTATATACTATACTATTGTATATATATAAACAATAGTACACATCTCCTAGCTTCATCATTATAACTATTAGAGATCCAGTGCTGGACATGGTCTCTCCAAGAAAGGGAGAATTTTTCTCTTAATTGCTGCGCTGTGCAAACGTTTTGGCAACTGCAGCTTCCCCGACGGTGCTGCTGCCCATCCCCACCCTATGCATATTGAGCCACACCGTCTCGGATACATATGAGAGGTACTATTCTACTCGGCCGGTACCTTACAGCGACCTCCTAAGTTACCGTCTAGTTAATATTAAATTTAATTATGAATATTCATCATTAGTCAACTGTAAGTGTAACTAAATAAATAAATGGTATTTAATAAATAAATTTGTCCAAGAAATACAAACACACAGGTATTGAATAATTACGTGCTAGAATATCTGTAACACGTTCGTGGCTTTCGGAAATGTTTCGCCGAGCGGAGACGGGCCGGTCGCCCGTAACGAGATTATTGTACGTCTGACGAATATTAAATAAACGCCCGTTGTACTCGGAATATGCAACAATAGGACGGGAACTCTACAGATATTTGACTAAGACCATTTAGTTAGTTCCGTTCAATTGCCAACATTATTTAGTTAGCAAGCAAGGCTTTCCTACCCTTGCTTTTGTTGCCAGGCGTATTCTTTGTAGCGAAATAACTGAAACCAGTTTGTTGTTATACGAAAGCTTTACTAGAATATAATTATAATAATACCAAGTACATTTACCGCCATACTTCATACTTCTAATATAGCCCAAAATCAATACTGGAAACCTCCAGCTATAAGACGTATTATGATAGAGCCGATCTAACTGACCGAACTGTATATAACAATAGACCAGAAATTACTCTAGATAAGAAAAGTAATACAGTATATCTTATAGACATAGCTTGCCCAAACACTCACAACCTACATAAAGAACATCACAGAAAAAATACATACATACACAGAACTCAAGGAAGAAATAGTTTAAATATGGAATACGGATAAAGTGTACATTGTACCGCTGGTGCTTTCAAGCACTGGTGTCATTCCTAAGCACCTGATTGATGCCTTACGAACCCTTGACTCACCAGAAAACATTTACATCACTATACAAAAACGGGCAATTCTAAACACCTGCCGCATGGTCCGGAATTTCTTACAAGATGATTCTTCTTCCCCTCATCATAATCCCAAGTTCACTTGGCCTACGTGTGTGAAATTTAGTTATATAACGAAACATTTTCAGTGATTTGAGAAATTAAAATCCAAAATAATAATAATAAATACTTTATTGTACACCATTCATAACAAAAAATATATAAAAAAGCAATAATCATAAAGTGCAATGGGGGGCTTTATTGCAAATAGCGATTTCTTCCAGGCAACCTTTGGATGGGAAGAGTTAATGTAACTAAGAGCTAGTAAGAGGGTAGTAAGTTAGATAAAAAGAAAAATATGTAAAATATAAATAGAGTTTATTTAGTGAAATGACTATAAAGTTATAGAAAGTGATCCTTCACCAATCGTTTAAACACTGGCAGGGATTGCGTGCATCTCATATTAAGCGGAAGTGTATTCTACAAACGAACAGCCTGGATCGTAAGGGACTTACTAAAAACCATTATACTACACTAAGCTAAAACTCTTAAGAAATATCCACACTCCGGGAGTTTAGCATTCAAAGAGTCGTTTCACAGTAATTGACTGTACTATGAGAAAAGTTCCAGAGTTAGCGTGGAGGGGGTGGTTAAATTTTTACAATGTTAACTTTCAGGTTGTTAAAGTTTGTAACCTTCGGAGAAGTTACTCTGAAGACTAAAAAATTCTTGGAACTTAGTTGATGCCTTAAACTTCATAGAAGGTTATTATTATATAATAATATTGCTCAAGTCTTTGACCTTAAAAATAATCTTTTCCTCTTACTGACATATCTATCATCATCATCATAGCCATTGAAAGTCCACTGCTGGACATAGGCCTTTCCAAGAAAGGAGGTTTTTTGCCTATAATTGCCGCGCTAAACAAGTGTGTTAGCAGGCAATCGTAAAGCGCAGCTTTCGCGACGGGGAAGCTGTCGCCCATCCACGCCCTGTGCATTTGAGCTGCACTGTTCCGGATGGATATACCGCCATCTGTCGGTTCTGGTACCTCAGTCGGCTCTTACGACACCTGCATCTGCAATAGGAGGTATTATTCTACTCTGCCGGTACATTGTAAACCCATACATGCCTGTACAATAAAATTATTTTAATTCCCAATACTAGGCAATTTAGTATAACGCCAAAAAGGTAACAATATAAAGATTTAAAAAAAATCAGCAATATATTTTAATTAAAGTTAGACAACTATAAATAATAATAATACAATTACATTATTTATTTATCAAATAATATATAATAAACATTTCAATTGTATGCCGACAACACATTATATATATTCACACAACATTTCATACATTGCCCTGACACCAACATAAGTCGCTAAAGGCACTTGCGTTAAAACATCAGATAGCAGAGAAATCACAAATATATAATACTTATACAAACACAGAACAAACAAAAGACAGGGACACTCCCATCTGCGCCATCGGGCCCGTCGACAATAATTAAGTCCTTCTACGCCCAGTTATTACTATTTGCAGAGTATCGAAATTGTAAACTTGAGTTAAGTTTACAAATTCGAATACATGTTTAACACAAATTTATGTTCGGAATTGAAGTTTCATAATCCGTATTCAAAATAGATAATATACACCCGCTCACTAATATATGTCGCGTATATCTGTCTGTGTACCCAGTGAGGGTCGTTTACCGCTTCGCCGGACAAAGGCCGTGGCGGCGGCACAATGCCGGCCGCCCGGCGCCGGACGGGGACATACCCCGGACGTTAGGGAAAAGGTTATCCGTATCTCGGATAGCAAAAATGGCGTCTTTGAGTCTGAGTTTGAAAAGTAATAATGGTATGGTTTGTGTACTTAGGATAAACTTATTAGAAAATCGTGACCAGCTCTAGATCCCCTTCGGTTTTATGAAGATGCATTCGATGAAACTTGGTTTTAGTGAAATAGGCAAAATTCCGTTTGCATTTACATTCAGTAAAATAAAAACAATAATAAATATATATTGTATTAGTATTAGGAGCCGACAAATGGTGCATCCACCTGGAACAGTGTAGCTCTAAATGAAAGAGGGCGGGGATGGGCAGCAGAATCCTCGTCGCGGTGCAACGTTCTGCAATTGCTACAATGCATACCGAAAGTGGCAATTATGGTCAAAATTCCCCCTTTCTTTTGAAGGTCTAAGTCCGGCGTAAGGGACATATGCCGAACATTTTTGTATTTATTTATTTCTGACTTTTGTTAATAGTTTTAAGAAATGATGGGAGTTCAATTTCAATGGTATTTGTTGAAGAACAGTTTAAACATAATTAAAAATAGGTTTTTAAATAGTGAAGTTATAACGAATGAAATGTTTTTATTATCTTTTTTGTTCTTTATGTACCACGACAATTGAATTTATGACCGTCAACACCTATCTAGGACGGTGTGACTTTAGGCACTGAGGTATGTCAGATAATATTTATATATACTTTACATATTAATTTATATAATATATTGCAGTTCATATATGTAAAAGTACCAAGCAAGGATGAGGAGACGTGAATGCAATTGCTTACGCCATCTGAGGAACTAGTGTTCCGGCGCGCGTAAGAACAGTTTCCGGCAGGCAATATGGCGTCTGTGGCGTATCCGGCTCGGTGCATTAGGTACATCTCTAGCAGCCTGTCGTTATCATTATCATGCGACATACATAATAGAATACATATTTAATCATCTTTCATGAGAATAAGGTCTGTCTAGTCTAGTATTTAAAATTATATCAATAATATACGACATATTTTTAGTGAATTCTGCATACGTTTTTTTATTTTTCTAATCTTGAATTAATTTTCTTAATTATATTTCTAGAGAACATTTAGAATTGTTACAGTAAGTTATGAAAATGCATAAATATACGGTAACCATGAAGACAAACTGCACATTGTAAGCAAAATTTTATTGAAATTAGGTTCAGTAATAAAACCACTTTTCAACGACTCTCAAACGCTCTGCATCTCGTATTTATATTTCACTCACATAGTCTTTTCATTGTCTCTCTTGAAAACGAGCAAGGTTAGTTTAAAAAAATTTGCTCTTTTCGAAGTTACTCGAATAAAATTAAGTATAGTTCTTCATTGAAAGTCATAAAACGCGTGTAAAATAATTTTTCAAAAATCATACCTTAAGGGAGTAAAAGGGGGATGCAAAGTCAGCATGGAAGGTCTACAATTTAACGCGGATAAAACCACGGGGACAAAGCTATTGGGAATAAATCACGAATTTAAAAATTGAAGCCCAACACATTATTATATTAGAGAATCAGTTACGGAAAAGATGGGCACACAAATAGCGCACGGTCGCCGACTTGCCGGCAATCACACAGAACGCAGGCGGCGCGATCAAGTATGATCGACACACAACAACGTGCAATACATTTGTATCCGACTAGATTACATGCAGTGTGTAACTCATTCATTTGCGGACAGTTGTTTGTGCCGGCGGCACCAGACGATCCCGTTGATTACATCGGGGACGCGGCCCGCTCCCGTCCCCGCCCGTGTTCCACTACTCGATTATTGTTGGGACGCAACAAGCCTGTGCAAATATCACTATTCCATCAATGCTTCACTAATTTGTCAGCAATCGTTTGTTATACACTAGAGCTCTAGCTCAGGTGACCTTTGTATGACGTCTGCGTCACACAAAGGTCGCCTGCATTGGTACACCACTCTCACCTATCATCACTTCTACCTTAGAAAGATGAATGAAGCAGTGAAATATACTTATTTGACATCTACAATTCATACGGCTTTCAACGCAATTATTTATGTAGCAAGGTTGCTGCTGTCAATATCTTATATTATCAACAAATAACATCATTTTAAACAAAACAAAATCGCTTCTGGCAGTCTGGCTATCCCTATGTATGCTTAAATCTTTAATGCCTCCTCTACACTACTCGCGAAGTTGAACGATGTTAGCTGAATACGATAGTGTAGACACTTCGGCTTACCTCATCAAACTTTACCACGCCTGGGGCGACTTCCATTTGTTGTCGGTTTTTGCGCCCGAGTCAAAGGGCCCGAAGATGCACGAAGTGCGTTCACGAAGTACCTCTCTACACTACTCGGGCGACTTCACTGCAGTACTCATTTTTTCTGCGCGGGACATAATTATGTGCAATATTCAGTGGTCACAGGAGCAAACCATTATTTGGTTACCATTATTACCCCAATGATAAATGTCATCTGTTCAAGTGCTACTTAAGCGTTCATTAAAAACGTGCACAGACTGTCAGCGCCTTATAACGAATCAGCTCATCGCAAAGTTGAACGAGTACACGTGTCGCACTTCGGACTGTTGCCAAAGTATCTCGAGTACTTCGCCGAGGAACTTCGCGAGTAGTGTAGAGGAGGGGTAAAAGTACGCAACAAACTTTCTTGCGATTTTTTAAATACACATAGTTACTTAAGAGGTAGGTAAATATGTATAATACATTTATAATATAGTAGAAAATACTGATAATTTAAGAGGTTTCTAATGTCACATCGTAAATAAACACATTTTTTGACGCAAACGCTGGATGAACCCCACAACATAGATCAGAATAATGTACTATACTATATTATTGAAAGCATTAAAATGTCTTCAAAATGTTTGCGATGGTATATGTCTATATCTTAGCCAACCCAACCCACAAAAACCATTTTTTATCCTCATTGCACCCGTGCAAAACCGGGGTGGCTATTTTAATTAACTACACATTCTTAAAGGGTGAAAGGGAACTGCGAGGGTGAATCCGCGAAACGCTGCTGGTTATTAATCTTGTCACCCATATCTCGTAATAGTCAATCTCGGCATAGGTAACAAGTTATTGTTCCAATCCCACCATCCGTCCGATATCGATCCGCATTAAGTCACCAATTCTATAGACACTGCGGCCACAGAAATATTTCGATCTCACACGCGATTTGCCGGACATTTTCAATATCGGACCCACCGACGTGTGATTGTTCGCAGGTCGAAAGTGATGACTGGCCATTTGTGTAACGGCCTGCCAAAATGGAAAATGCTGACCAATTTGCGGGCTCCAAATAAATGGACCATCGCTCATGTTATAGCGTCCATGATGCCGGGGTGGAAACTGCATGCTTTGCAGCTTTTTTCTAACCGCAGTAAAAAGGTATAATATAAAACGTCCACTGCATATACGTTCGGGTGTACCTATGGATGTTTGTTACTCTTACACCAGAACAGAATTAGATGATATTTGACAAAGAGATTTCATTTTTATTAAAATACAACAGTCAATATATATGAAATGAGAAGCTGACTGACTTATCAATGCAGGGCCTTAACGGAGCTCTTTTTATAACGTATAAGAATTGAGCACCAATGAGGGTTTTTTAAAATTCACCCCCAAAAGGGTTATAACGGGGTTGTAAAAATTGCATGAAACTTGTGAAACTTGTCTTTGAAGTTATTCCAACTAAATTCAGTATGAAGGGTTTTTATTCAAATTCATGAAACACATATAAAATATTTTCTTCAGAAATCATCCTTTATGGGTTTAAAAGGGACCCCCCTTTAAAGGGCAAAGATAGTATGAAAGTTCTACAACTTAACGCGAGTGAAATCACGGCGAACTGCTAGTTTTTCATAAATAAATTACAAAAACAAAATTATAATCCACAAAATGTCTACAGCAGCATCAGATTATCTAAGTAATTACGGTCGGTTAGGAAAAGTAATATAACTTATCTGATACGTCAGTGATTATGAACACCCAGCTCTAACATTTATATAATGATATCTGTGTTTGATCCGTGTCTAAGTATTTAAAGTCGGTATTTAAGTATTGCATTTGTGATTCCTCTAAAGTCTGACGTTTGTAACACGCGTGCTTTAAGCGACTTAGCTCGGAGTGAGGTATTCATTCATGTATGAGATGTTGTGAGAATATTATTTTATTACTATAAATTAAGACACGTTATATCATAGGCTATTGATAGTGTGGAATGACACATTGCCGTGTAAAATCTGGCCTTTTTTACTTTATCTATGGGATCGAAGCAATATTTTGCACAGCTGTCAGGGAGCATCAACCAATTATTATTCTTGTAATATCAAGAGTTTAGAGGTTCGATAAAGTCTTCGCTGACAAATCCGAGGGCGGAAAGCTAGTCCAAGATAAATTCTACTTCAATATATAGTGACTTCAGAGGAATGATCAATAAATCTATTTTATATCCTATTTATATAGATTAGACCGGTCTTCCAGGAATACGCTAATTCAAAACAACTATTGGAACTACTTGGAATATATATAACTATTCCAGATATAACAAGGCCACAAAAATATACTTCAAATCACTGAATAGCCGTGTCAGAAATATCATATTTTAAATTTGTTTATTACTGCAGATTGATAAACAAGCATACACTCCGCGTGATAGTAAGCAGCCTATAGACGCTTGCCATATCACAATGATGTCACTAGCGCGTTGCCAACATTGTAACTTGAAGATATTATGTAACATTACCCATGTTACTGCCTCTTTCGTCCTTTAAACGGGAACACAGCGATGCGAACACTGCTATTTGGCGGTAGAAATAGGTGAGACTGAGGTGCCAATATGCACGACCTTAGTATGAGGTCTGACTCAGTTAAAATGTTCAATACTTAGCTAAATAAAAAAAGCAATGCAAATATCTTTTCAAATGTTTAACCTCTTTAGAAAGTCTAAGACTAACAGAGGGACTCGACAAGATGAAGTTTCATAAAATGTAATAAGAACCAATACTATTTACTTATATCTATGTATAAAGTGTCCATAAGCCGTAATATTTCAACGGTACATGCAACAAAAGAATCCATTAACACTTGACTCTTTCAATACCTCGCGAGATATACACGTCGTGTAATTGGAGTACGACCATTAGCCGATTGCGAAAATTGCTTTTCACGTGCCCCTGAAAGAAATAAAAGAAAAATCAATCGACGCGCAAAGTTTCAGGAACATCGCCAAAGAAAACTCCATAAAATGTAATAAATCTTGCAGTGCGCGCAAGTTTACGGATTCGCAATCGCAGATGCGGGGATGCGGGAGAACTCTCGCTTGGCGCCGATTTAGGTTTGTGTTAGGAATGTCGAAGGTGACAAGTTTGCGGATGATTTACCGGTCGACGTGTTTTTTTAATGTAGTCATCATACCAGCCATTGAAAGTCCAGAAGACTGGCTAACTGACTAGCCGGACATAGGCTTTCCCAAGAAAAGGGGAATGTTGCCCATAATTGCGCTGGGCAAGTGTGTTGGCAATCGCAGGCAGAGTAGCTTTCGCGACGGGGATGCTGGTGCTCATCTCCGCCCTGTGCATTTGAGCTGCAATGTTTTAGATATATATACCGCCATGTGTCGGTTCTGGTACCTTAGTCGCCTCTTACGACACCTGGTACTGGGGAAGATACTATTCTACTCTACCGGTACCTCACGGCTCAAATGTAGTATTTCAGGTCAATTGATATTTGCGCCTTCTTTAAACATGACTGCTTTTTAATAGGCTATGGGGGATGCTAACTATCGCGGACTGTATGCTTGTTTGTCGGCCTGGTGAATATAAAAAATAAAAAAATAAGCAAACGGTCCGCGTGATAGTAAGCGTCATCGCACCCTATAGACGCTCATATCACATGGATATCACTACTTTGATGTTAATTATGTCACGTCACCCAGTCGCTTCACCGAGGTCGCTATAGCTTAAAAATCTCTTAGAAGAATAACCAGCTTCGATAAGTCTACGGTTAATATGACGAGGATGAGTGCATTTTTTGTATATTATTATGTAAGTATAATTATTGTATGTCTCAAGCTGTGCGCTTGAGACGGAATGCCGATGATGGAGGCATCCGATATCCGATTGCCATCCCGACCGCACGTGGTGGTCGAATACTGCCTAGATTCTCCAGTATTACCTAACACCATCACATGCCTTGTTATTAAGGTCGTGTTGGATGTCCTTATTAGTAGAAATGTTTGTAATATATCTTCTGCCAGACGACGCCAGCAATATCTATCTAGGAGCATAACATGTTTATCTCCAGTATGTACCAGGATGCCATAACAGCATGCATGTTTTAATACGCAGCTCGGCAGTCAACAGTCCAACCTTTACGGGCGGTGATAAAAATTACCCGGCCAATTCCCGAACTGTGCCGTAAAACGTACCTCGGATGTAAAGCGTAATCGTTTTGTTTCGCGTCGTCGCGCGACATCGCCAGGGTTGCTAACTGGGCGGGATCAAAGGATTTTGAGAGTCAAAAACAGCATAGCACAATGGAGCTGAATATTTTTTCACGACTACACGTATACGAATGTAAATCGGTCAAAATCTCTACATTGATAGTGAATTCTTTTTGGATGTTGCATTTTCTACAACAAGCAGTGTCCCGCGGTGTTAGCCCACGATAATTTGTACACACTTTCATACTAATTTTACACCCCCCTTTTAGTCCCTTAAGGAATTATTTATGACTTTTAATTAAGAACCTTTATACTGAATTTCATTTGAATAACTTCAAGAACAGCAAATTTTCATGCTAACTTTGCACCCCAGTTTTAGCCCCTCTGGGGGTGTATTTCAAAAAATTCTTCCTTAGTTATCCCCTACGACATAATAGGAACCCATATACTAAAATTTCAAGTTTCTAACACTTATAGTTGAGTCAGTCCTATATAACAGTCAGTCAGCTTCCTTTTATATATATAGATAGATTAAGGTCACTGAGACCTTTGTTATCTCCAAAACTTAACTAAATATATATTAAAATATATACTCCTCGTTAGTAGTATGTGGTAGATCAAACAGTGGTAGATCTAGTCAAATTAAAAACTCCATCGCTAAGTTTCAATGCTCGGAATGTTACTTTCCAGAGGGCGAGGTAATAAAAAGCATAGTAACAATAATGTTACATAACATCCACGTTCCACAATTTAGCGGGAATTAGTGATATACTTGTTCTGGCTCTAGGTGGAACTTAAAACATAATGTCACACATAATTTGTATCTGTGCCCACATACTGCCCAAGCTGGTCCTGTGCCATCCCTGATGCTTTACGACGAGTCTGTAATTACCCGGGCCGTGTCGCCCGCACCCGCCCGCTCGACAATGTATGTTTTATCTTTTAAATTAACTCGTATTCATAAACTTGCTCAGATGTGAGATGACGTTCGCCATCTACATGTACTCCTGCCCCTGTCTCCCGGAAGACAATAAACAGGGATACTAAACATTAAAAAAAATCCCATAACATTTGAACACTCTTTCTGATAGAAGTTAAACATTTTATTCAAATAAAAGTAAGTTGTACTTGACCAAGACAATTTCAATTAAAATACCTCAACAATGGTTTGCTTATTTTAAACAATTTTAGAATTGTATATGCCTGCCCAGCGAGTCCCCTGACCGCTGACCTATTTAAACATAAAATGTGTTTCAAAAATAATTCCGCCCTCGAGGACGATCAAAGAGAAAGTTAAAGAGCGCTGCGGACAAACCAAAGTAATAAAGAGCCGCCGTCGAGCCTGCGCCGCCACACGTCCGCACTGTAAGTCCATTTTAGAGCCGCTAGAGGGCATAAAATCTTTTACCCGCGCCGTATTGCCGGATAGCCGGCCCGGATGAAAACCGGACACACCTGTGTACATGCCCTTTCATAAAGCACGTTACGACTGTCAACCGCAGAGACTTCCCCCGCAGCTCTGCGATGCTGGTACTTAAAAGTTATAAGTCGCGCTTGCTTGACGCGGCGAAACGGTTTGGTTATATTTTTTTATCACCACCAGTTTATCTTGTACGTTCCTTTCTGGTGGCTCGTGTAATGAACCTGCATTAAACTTAGTTTATGGACCCGGCTGGTGCTGGCAGTTTTTAAAAATTAAATTGTTTTATTTTTTATTTTTGACGATTCGAAAGTGCTGGTAAAAATAGGGTCTATTTGACCCTTAATAAAGAATATTTCGATTAGATTTTATTAAAAATTAATGGAATGACACTAAACTGTTAAAAATCGTTGTATTTTACAAAAGTTTTAAATCTAATACCTAAACTGATTAAAGAACTACTGTTTAACTTAAAAATACGTTGCAGCTACCTTGCGGCAATAGTTTTTGCTGTGGAAAACAATTACTATTAAGTTCCGGACACCTGGAGCTGTAGTCTTAAAAACAATTTTAAATAATATTTAAATCCGCTTGAACAAAAGTAATAATAGAAAGGGAAAATGTAGAACTAAAAATTAAATCGTAAAGCAGAGAATACCTACAAACTAAGAAAAGCTGAAAATATCTTTGAGCCCATTTAATACTGCAGTCCGGCCCGACCGTATTCGTCTCACAACAAGCATTGTCCTCTTTCAAACATCAAACGTTATTAGATTCCATAAAACTTCCGTCTGTTCGGTGCCCCGTCTATGTGACATTACACAGGGTTCTTAAGCCGTTGGAAAAACAAATGTCCGGCAAACAAGTTTTATGCGTCCATCCTAAACACATAGATCATCGACGGATCGGATACCCAGCCGCATCATCTGAATACCATACAAGTTTGCGCGACATCAAAGTTGCACCCCGCCCAGTTAGTAACTCCATTAGGGGCCGACTCGGATGTCATTGTTTGCGCATCGATTCAAGATCGATATAGTCCAGCGAAGCGAGTCGACTCTAGAGGTGCCTGCGGTACCAGGGAGGCATGACTACGCCGCAGTTCGCATTAATAGTCTGCGTGATTAGATTAGCTTGTGACACGATTGTGGCTCGGTGCAAATGCTGACCCTTGCATGCACGCATGATTACTGGCTTTTAATTTGCATATCATACAAATGGACACTAAGGTTTACCTAATTGGAATAAACTATTGGACTAACAGACAATTACGAGAAAGAATAATCTGTTTAAGCTGATATATTTAAAACTCAAACACAATTTCAAGAGCAGTTAGACAGATATTCGCTGGTCTGGTAAAAAGCGATAGTCCCGAACACTCACTCTAATCATTAAAAAAAACTTTTTATAATTTTATGGATGTATCTATAAAAAGAGTAAGAATAGTTGGGAATAAAATCGACGTAAGAGTGCAAACCAAAACATTTTCAATAGTTTCACGGAGCTTCCATGCTCGCTGATACGAAAGGAAACGAGCGGGCCCGATGGTGCAAATGATAGTGATCCAATCTTGTGTGCCAAAGGTCATGGGTTCGATTCCCGCATAGAGCAAATATTTATATGATGATATTCGTGTTTCTTCTGTGTTTGGGTGTTAAATATATGTATTTAAGTAGTATATTTGTGATTCCTCTGTTGTCGGGCCTCCGGACCACAAGTACTTTGAGCTATTTACCAAGGATTCAGGTCAATGTATGAAATGTTGTGGGAATTTATTACTATTTATAATATTAAAAACAACCTATATATACAAACAAAAATGGAAAGCAGAAAAACATTATTGACATACATTTTATCGCAAAACAAGGTGTGCACGTCACCACCCAAAAAGGTTTACATAAAGCAATACGAAATAATAATAATGGACCGAAATTAATAATGCTGAAAGGCCGACAGTTTTAATTCGTTTTTTAATCTAGCAGAATGGCGGACAATCCCTTTATTGTTATGCACAAAATAAATGAGTACTATCCGCGGACAGTTAATTTGTTAAATTGACTTAATTCCCGCCCGCGCCGGCGGTACCCGACCAAACATTACCTTAACGATATTATATTTTATCTTTTATGGTAGTTAAGTAAACTCACTGATATTAAGAACAATCCAAGTAGCCATTTAAACTTCGGCCCCTCTTAGTGGTAAATATCAAAGTTTAGGTACCGTTGCGGTATCAGATTTTAAGGGGTAGCTCGGACGGCTGCGGTAGTAGTAACTCATAGCTCACCGCAGATAAACAGGGCGCTTGCTTAATTAAGGCAGGTTGTTTACATCTCATTTACATCGGCTATGTAATTACTCAAGCTCCTTAGCTGTGCTGGAATATTACAAATGGCGGCCCCAGTTGTTCCAAACGATCATTAAGTTTTCGCCATTATAGGCGTTTTATAGTACTTACACAAAATACGATAATATGGACCGTGTCATGTATTTTGTATGAAGAATTAATTAAACCATTATCATCATCATCATACCGGCCGTTAGACGTCTATTGTGGAATATAGGCCTCTCCAAGCGGGTTTTTTGCCCATAATTGCCACGTTGGGCAATCGTGTTGGCAATCGCAGAGCGCAACTTACGCAACGGGGTTGATGATAACCATCCCGCCCTGTGCATTTGAGCTGCACAGCTTCGGATGTATATTCCAGCATCTGTCGGTTCTGGTACCTTAGTCGAGTCCTACGACACCTGTTTAGTGTACACACCAGCGTAGAATAGTACCTCCCACTGCAACAGGTGTAGTGGGAGGTACTATTCTACGCTGTCCGTACGGTCACGGCATTGAATTAAATATGAAGACATCCATCCACTACCATTTTTTACCATTGAGGAGTGGATGGGATATATAACTCACTAAATTGGACTGTCCAACAATGTAAGAATTTTATAAATCGGATGAGCTGTGGATTCAGCTGAGATTAGCGCGTTCAAACAAACAAACAAATTCTTCAGCTTCATAATATTAGTATAGATTGGTACGAACAAGTAACTCGAATTCCCAATAAATGTGCCTAAAGAGTATAATAAATACCAGGATAAAATAAGTGGTTAAGTGCTCATCAGTCAGACAGTGGCCACCGCAAACCGCAATACCGCGCGCGAACACCTGCTACCACGAATGGCCTACTCTTTACAACCATTACGTAACTAGTTGACCAAATAGTTAATAACACTAGACATAATTATTTGGGTATAATTAGACAATAACTCAAATTAAATCATTACAAATGCCAGTGATTAACTTCGGAATGCAACAATATTAATAAATTCCCCAGGAATCTATAGTTGCCAGGTAATATCCAATCGATGATACCTAAATTAATTTGAAACTACCCGGGCAGCTGAAATAGGACAGATAGATTTATTACCTCAACAAACTAAAGTTTGAATTGAGCAATCTATTTCCAATAACAATATCGTAGATGAGCTTTGGGGCAACATAACAGCTATGTCTATTACCTATCCCGATTCAATAGTTCATCTCTCTACTCATTAATTAAGTGATGCGAAATATATACAAGCCGTGAGGTACCGGCAGAGCAGAATAGTACCTCCCCCTGCACCAGGTGTCGTAAAAGGCGACTAAGGTACCAGAACCGACAGATGGCGGTATATCAATCGGAGACAATTAAGCTCAAATGCACAGGGCGGGGATGGGCAGCAGGATCCTCGAATCG
Organism: Heortia vitessoides; assembly: GCA_020976665.1. Classification (NCBI taxonomy): domain Eukaryota; kingdom Metazoa; phylum Arthropoda; class Insecta; order Lepidoptera; family Crambidae; genus Heortia; species Heortia vitessoides. The sequence goes on along the minus strand of JACJUM010002279.1, from coordinate 724,781 downwards.
TTGGCAATCGCAAAACACGTCCGTAACACAAATGTTTTTCGCGTCTTACCACGGAGTCAGGTCTATGTATGAGATGTTGTGGGAATTAAAATAAATACAGTAACTCCAATCAAACATGTTTAGCTTTTGTCCTTTGTCAAGGTTTCCCCCTAAAAAGAAGACTGATTTATTGTACGCACCCACGCAATATTTTCCTAGATTTATATTGCTAGGTTAGCATGAATACAAACAAATACACAGCTCGTGAAATGGTTAAGAACATGTTCATAAGGATATGAAAGTCGAGACCTTCGTGACCTGAGGGTATTATGTCAGATTACCTGGTAGATTCCTGGCCTCCATTATAACACTAAAACAACGAGAACACTGCTGTACACTTTACAAGAGGTAGACCTATTTGGTACCCATTCTCCCCAAATTCTACCGCCTAATAGCACTTTTCCGGTTTCAAGGATGGGAGAGGCAGTGAAATTACTGGTTATATGTGACAGTATTGTCAGTTCAGAGCACGTGGCGACACGTTTGTATTCTTGTTGATATCCTTGTTGATGACACGAGCGTCTATAGGCTGCGGTCACGTTTACCATCAAGCGGACCGTATGCTTGTTTGCAGACTTCATAATATAGAAAAAAGCTACTGTATCCTCACACAGAGGTTTATATCAGAATAAAATACAAATCGTGTATCAGAATTTTCAAAAGTAGTACCGACCATGAACGAGCCTGTATGAAAGGACTCCGGGAAAAAGAAGCAATAGAGATGTGCCAGGACCATAGCAATTTAAGATCCAAATCCAAAAAAGCCTACCTTGATTGAACACAAGCTTGATTTATTTATTCGTTATAAATATGGGATACAAATGCTTGAGTTTTCTTGATATTCAATGAAAGTCTATAATATAAATAATGCTTAATGATAAAAGAATAATTTAGCAAATATTACAATGTCGATACGATTAAATGTATACCACTGAAATTTGAAATTTATTCAACTAATTGCAAATTATAATATAGCAACCGTATCCGTGGTAGTTCCTCCTTCCTCTTCCTTTGAAGTAAAACCGTTTGCACTACAAACAGACACGTGTCTAATTAATCCTATAACTACTGACACCGCTGGAGCTCCGGGATGTATCTGGCACGAGGTGATGGCATTATTAACAGCAACGCAACAATAATATAGGCTTCAAAGCGACTTAGCGGGACCTATTACATCCCGTATTTAAAGGATTTAATGAACAGAATTACAGTAAAGGCACCAATGGTAGACAGTATAAAGAAGACCAAAACTTTAATTAATTGTTATTAATTATTATTATTTATTAACTTTTATTAATTGTTGATCGAAAACTGTAGAATCGAAAAAACATTCATAATAAGTTATATTAAATGATAACATATTTATTTAAACATTGAGTCAACATACTTGCCATTTAAAGTCCACTGTTGGACGTAAGCCTCCCCAAGAAATGGGGTATGTTGCCCATAATTGCCGCGCTGGGCAAGCGTGTTGGCAATCGCAGAGCGCAGCTTTCGCGACGTGGAAGCTGCTGCCCATCCCCGCTATATACATTTGAGCTGACAAGACGGTGGGCAGCAGCAACCCCGTTGCAAAGGTATGCTCTGCGATTATTAATACGCCTAGAAAAAGTCCCCTTTATTGGGGAGGCCTATGTCCAGCAGTAGGCTTTCTATGGCTGATTTGAGGATAATATTTTTGAGAGTAAAAAATGAAACATCTTTAGTCATATCTCAATGGATACCAAAGGTACCTAAGGTAGGTGAACAAAAGACTACCCAGAGATATTTCAAGTAGGACCGGTTGCATAAGGCCAGCACCCAGCACGATCCAGCGGCTCTAAAACATCGTCTTTTTACCTGCCATATTAATTAGCATGCATGTTAACCAATTACTAATAACATTACCTTATATATAAGCGTAATAAAATCCTCGAAATTCTTTTTCAGTTTAAAAGTCTCCAATATCTCCGAGTTAAGACATCACTGTACCTCACCAAAAATCTGCTAGACCAATCAATATCTACGATTCAGCAACTTACCTGTAACAAAAAAAGGAATTTATTGTAACTAAAAGGAACAACAACTATGAATAGAATGCCGTAAATATATATATATATATATATATATATATATATATATATACTTCGTGCTGTAACCAGGTGTCGTAAGAGGTGACAGAACCAATAGATATCCATCTGAAACAATACAGCTCATATGCCTAGGGTGGGGTTGAGCAGCAGCATCCCCATCAAGAAAGCTATGCACTGCAATAGCCATTACGCTTGCCCAGCGCGACATTTATGGGCAAAATTGCCCCTTTATTGGAGAGGCCTACGTCTGGCAGTGGACTTTCAATGGCTAGTATGATGATTATAAATAGAAACAAACATATATATATTTTTTAAATAAAAACACTCTGCTGTTTATAGAACGGGACGACGATAACAAAATAACACATTAATACTGAGAATTATATAAAATGGAATAAGCATGAAGGATAACATCCTAATAGTGTACGGATTTATCAAATACTAATAGATGAACAGACTTTGAAACTGCACAACGCAACAAACAGATGTTTCACAATACACATCAATCTTTGAAAACAGCATCATTAACACAACTTGTGTACATACTCGACAACTAAAAAGATAATTTCTTACTTATCTATCTGCGGTCAACGGTGCTGGATTCACAATCGATATATGATTTACCAATAAATTTTATGATAATAACTTATATTGCAACTGTTTGTTAGTCCAAATAAAATTAAAATTATAATATTATTGCAAACTTCATTCAGAACTCAAATAAACATCCCCATCACGTCTATTCGCCGTCACAAACTTTTACGATTACAAAATGGATTCTGTTCAAATCTAATAATAATAAACGTACGCGTAAAAATATATTTGTTAATATTATTCTAATATCTTCTAGAGCGTATATAAACAGAGCAATTGATAAATTGTCTCTAGAATTTTTGGAAACATGAAACGAAACTTTGTTATCTTAGGGGATAACAAAACAAAGTTGTTTTCATGTTAACGAAATTCCCGTACACTTCTTGTTATAATGCATCCCGCGAGAACTTTTTCAGGATCAAGATTGTTGACATGTGATTGAAAAGATGCTGCCCATCCCTGCTCTGTTGCTTTTTGATCTACGCTGTTTTTAGTGAATATCCACCATTTTCACATGATTTGTATTGTCCCACGAAAATGTGGCCGAAGCGTATTAGTAGCCATTTATTACGTAAGGGCATGCCATCACGTCCCTTAACAGATTCGTTTCTCATGAAATGAATAAGCTATCCAATTGAACCCCTTATAAGAATATAACAAAAAATTTTGATCCTGTAAAAGTTCTCGCGGGATGCAATATTACCATCAGAAGAATAAAAAAGCAAACTTAAACACGTCAAAGTTTAAAAGTCTTAAAATAATTAGAACCTCCTCAAAAGTAGAGACTTAGCATAAAATAAATAGAAAAATAAAACAATAGGGCATATTTCATTACAAAATAAAAATAGGTCACAGTAGAAAGTCTATAGTTTACTTCTGTTATACTGGGCTCATTAAAGTGGTCTCCGTAGAGACGGTGGCCGGTGATCCGGGAGGATCCAACCCGGATAAAATATTTCCGATATAAAATTGTTTAGACGAGATTGCTGGAGAAATATTTTCCCTCTTCCACGGATGCTTTGCATCGAAATAATGCCATCATTTTATTTTTCATCATAGTCTCTCCATTTTTCTTTTGAATTGATATCGGTTCGCTATGAAACCAAAGATTCAACAAGCTGTATCAGTTCGAAAAATGAACATTATGGAAATAATTCACATTCCTCTAAGAAGCATAGAGGTTTAAAAACACTAACACTTACGGTTTCATTTCCGATCGGGAACAGTTTAGAAAAAACGTATTTTGGACTACTAGTGTTTGCCCGTCGAAATTTGACCGATTAATTTTTAAGGTTTCAACGTTGTTCCTTTTCTTGATATTATCATTAGTGTCAGCGAAATTTTGCCATTCAATAAGACCTAAGAGAATATTAAAAGAATATTAGAAAACCGTGGGGTACCGGCAGAGTATTATAGTATCTCTCTCTGTACCAAGTGTCGTAAGTCAACTGAGGTACAGGACCAATAGATGGCGGTATATTTATCCGAAACAGTGCAGCTTGAATATTATAGGGTGGGTAGCAGCATACTCGTCGTGAAGTTGTGCTTTGGGACTGCCACCATTAGCGTGGCAATTATAGACAAAAACCCCCTAACTTGGTAAGGCCTATGTCTAACAGTGGACTTTTTATGGCTAATATGATAAAGAGAATGCAATTACTCAAGCCTAGAAACAGTGTTTACTTCATTTAAGTAGAAGATCCTTAAATACATTGAAGAACTATAATAGCTAACAAAAAAAGGTTCCAATAAACCAACAGAAAAGCTATAAATATATTTTTTATATAAGTAGACGTATTTAACATATTTCTTCAATTTAAATACGATTGACATATAAATAGGATGAACCAAGATTAAATTTAATTAACACTAAAGAAAGATCGCTGCAGCTTTCGTTTTAATTTTGTTGGAAGAAAAAATATTGTACTAATGCGGGATAGTAAACCGGATCATCTTTATTAACTGGAAGCCGTCCAATCTCCAAGATAGAAAGTGCTTCACAATAAATTTGAAAAAAATAAATCTAGTGACTTAACCTGTTTTAAATAATATAGAGCAGCGTAGCATAGTTCTTCCCTATATATATACATAATAGAATATAATAGCTATCAGAAGACTAATCTTTATTCTTTTTAAAAACTCGTATTGAAAATACCTTCTAATTATCTATATATATAATGTATTGTCATATAGATGGTAGTGATCTTATATTATGCAGGTATCGAGCCCATGAACTTGACACCCAGTTCAAATATTTATATGATGATATTTGTATTCGTCCTGTGTCTGGATGTTAAGAATATGTATTTTAAGTATATATATATTTGTGATTCTTCTGTTATCTGATGTCCGTATTAAAAGTGCTTTAAGCTAATTGCCATGGATTCAGGTCAATGTATGAGATGTTTTGTAAATATGTTAACAAAATCTTCACCCTAAAAGGGCTCAGTCAGGGATTTTAATAATACTAGAAAGGCTGATCACAGTGAACATTGCGAATTTAATCAGTGAATTTTTCCAACGTCCCCTTCCATTCTCGTCCAGAAAATTATTCATTGAGTGTTTGATGAGATTTCTTATGATTAAAATCAGGTTCCACGGACTGAGATTCAGATTACTTGAACAATGGCGAACAGGAGTCCTTCGCAAATTGAAATTAGCGATCGCCCGCATTTCCATGAGACAATCCGAAAGCATTCATAATGCAATAAATTATGTAATTTGTTTTTTCTTGTACATAATATTTCTCATTACGTATTTATTTCTCGTGTGTTTATACCGTTCAAACAAATCTTTATTGTCAATACAGGCTATAAGGTTGTTAAGAAATAGTACATGTAAATGTCATCCGTATTGTGCCTCATGGACGTACAATGTTTATTTAAGGGTAATGACAATTGTTGGGTTTATTGGTATTACTAACAAGTCAGACATCAGAGATCACACAGAAAGTCTTTCAAATTATACTAGTATTTTAGTATCAGATTTTTTTAAAGAAGTTTACAAATATTGCCGATTCAAAAACAGGCACAAGTTAAAATATTAATATTTTTTTTAATAATATTCACAAGAATTAGTACCTACGACGGAGGTTGTAAATAGCAAGTATGCAGTTTTTTTGGGTTTGTAAAACTATTTATTGGTTAATTTAGTTTTGTCAAGATTTATCATTTTATTTATTACTATTCAACCAATTTCTTATTAATGTTAATGTCGAATTTATGTCTCATTCGAGGTTTATTTGTTTTACATTACTGAATAACACAGTGCTATCATCAAAAAATAGAGTCATTTAGTTATCAGCTGCCGTAGGTAAGTCATTGAGATGAATAAGAAATAAAAACGGACCCAATACGCTTCATAGAGCTACACCATATTCAGCATGTCTAAAACCAGACTTATGTGACATTTCACATTTACTTCTGTTACTGAATAATTTGAGTAGCCTGTTTTCTATTTGACAAATAATTTTTTTTTAAAAATAAGCATCACCGGTAGAGTTTATTTAAGAGTACGTTAATATTAACTCGATTAAATGTGAAATTTCGTCATATCTTTCCGGGATTTCTTTATCCACATGTGTCATTGCCGTATATAAGTAAGTTGAAGATGGCCATATTGATGGATGAATTTTTGAGGAAACCATATTGTTTTGGGACAAAGGAATTATTTTTACAGAAAAAGGACATTTCTAGGACACTTTGATTATGAAATAATAATCACAACCAATTTCCCTTTTTCCTGTAGTTAATTTATTTACACGTATTTATTTATTTAAATACGAAAAGGTGGAAAGGAACAATGGTGCATCATCTGTAATATAATATTTAAAAATCCTCCTCCGATAGAAGTGAATGCACTTTCATCGGCAACCAGTTGATCTTAAGATCTACAATTAATTAACAAAGTGACAATAGCATTTTAATAAAAAATTAAACCTATAAAATTATGAATAGAATCTAATTCTACGCTCTTATAAATCACGAGCACCAGCCTGTTATAAATAAAGTTAAAAAATATTTCCGTCCGAGATATTACCATGACACGCTATTGTCAGCTCGGCTGGCTAAGCACCAGGAACCAATAAGCGCTTGGAGATCGGTATGACAAGCGTCTTATAATGCAGCCGCCTTGAGCTCCCTCCCCGCGCGGGTGTCATTGTGCGCTCCGCATGTTAATTTAATTTGGCGGCGTAGGCACTGTCAGCTGCGTAATGCCTTGGATATTGGTTCAATCACCTCCCGCTGTCGTGTGCTCTCCTGGTACCGCGGAATTATTCAAATCGTACTCTCAACATTCTCGCACCGAATTATCAAGTAATTTTGGAAGGGATTTGCAGTAATTCCTTTTTGTTTGCTTAATTTAAATGTATTCTCAAATTATTTTGCATCAAAAGTTACATCGATTTATTCCGTCCATTTTGGAAATCAGCAGAATAAGTGGGTAACAATGGCGACCGTTTCCATTTATGTCCTTTGTGTAACTCCACACAAAATGTAACTAATTTCGGGAGCATACATAACTTTTAAGCAAAACAATGTGTTATTGTAGAAGCGGTTTGAAAGATCTCACAAATTGTACAAAAAAGCTCCCAGCCAAAGGGAGTGGTCACTGAATCTTAATACGTTTCAAACACTTTAATTTATTTTACTCAATGAGTTTACCTTTCGTATTCAAGTTAAAGAATACAAACACTCATACCTATATTTATAATATAGTAAGTATTTCAAAAGTTCTAGACAAAAGAGCGTCGGGTTCTCCGTAGGACGTGAAACCAATACACATTACATATTAAAATGCAACGTAAAAAAAACTATATAAAATATACTTTATGGAACTTTATAAAAAGTTTCCATGTTCTTCTTCCATCTGAACGAAAACGAAGTTACAAAGGTACGTAAGTAAAGATCGTTCGAGACATAAAGAAACTTCTCTTAAACTCGACTATAAGAATATGCGATCTTTGGAAATAGTTATAACAAGTTGTAAGGAACAATACACCTACCCAGGTCGCGCCGTGAAGGCGTCGCTATGTTAATACAAGTTCAGGTACTGCATATCAAGTTATCAAGAGGGGAAAAGTTTGTTAACTGACATCCAATCTTAAAGTTTCTCCTCACAGATACTGAACTAATTAAATACTGTTCAGAAATGTTTGCACAGAACAAAATACACGAATTGCTTGCTTGAACTACCAACTTCAAAGTACAAGGCAAACTGAGCATTTTAGACGTAATCATTTTGTTCGGTGTTCCGACATGTAATTACAGCGTTCATGACAAATTTCTAAGTGCAAACTAGACAGGTTATCTGGCGAACAGACCTCGACTTTTATTTGAGGTATCCATCAAGTAAAAGAGCAAATATATTGAATAAAAGGTGAGGTACTGAAAAAGTACTTTTCACCTTTTTCACCTTTCACTGCACCAGGTGTCGTAAGTTGCAACTAAGGTATCACAACCGACAGATGGAGGTATATCCATCCGAAACAGTGCAGCTGTAATGCAGAGGACTGGGACAGGCAGCAGCATTCCAATCGCGAATGCTGCGCTCTGCGATTGCCAAAATACGCTTGCCCAGCGCGGCAATTATGGGCATAAATACTACTGTCTTGGAGAGGCCAACACTGGACTTCTAATAGTTAATATGATGATAATGATTGACAACTCATCATAAAAAATCTACTTTTTTAATGGCGTTAAAATGCGGTTTATTTAACTTTTACATTTTAATCTTATCGTTATCTTGCGGCAACTGTTATTAATATGAAGAATCCAAAACATGGAGAAGGCTGACGCTTCGATTTGTCTCACTAAATAATTAATAACTAAGGCAATATAAAGGAGGTAAAAGTTGAAATAGACCATAGAGAGGTACCATCTGTTTATCGATTACAAATAAATATTTTTATAGGTATCATTACATGGATTTATTTTTTTATTTTTGAATATGATTCGTAAGTTGAATTGAGCCATATACTACCAACCAAACATCTTATTTATCTATCTAGTTTCTTTTAAAGAGACGTCACAGTACTGACAATGTTTGAAACGTGTCACGTTTGAAAGCGACACGAAATTCATTGGGCACACATCACTCAGCCGGGATATGTACCGTGACAGGAATCCGGCTCCGTCGATCCGGCTGTCGCATTGGATGGATGCGGTTGACCCGGACAACATCCGGGCATCCGGCCGGCTCAAAGGCAGCTCCGGAATGGCGGCCTGTCTTTGTGCTCGCTTTAGATGTACACCTGATTGGTTTAGGCATTACTGTCGTGAAAAAGATTAAGATATTACCTTACATTATAGAAAGATCTGTAAAATACGTAACAGTTACTGTAAAATACAGCCTTATTGTTTCATTTTTCGCCCTAAATCTCTCTCGAGTAAGTTTCACGTTAGCTCGCGTTACACAGGAATTTTCTCAGAAATATAACTAGCCAATGTCTTTAATGTAAAGTTCAAACTTTACACGTTCTTACAATTTCAATACAAATCAAAAATCTAATTTTCTGCCTTTATTCGTGAAAAATCAATGAACAACGAGTCTTAGGTTAATTGAAGATACATTGATATCATGTGCAGTGGATACCCTCGACCTATGCAAGCTTTTCTTTATGAAATGTAGGTTAATAAAATTGTAATATTCTAACGTATAAGCAAAATTAATGTAGTTTGTATGTCCTAGATTTTTTAGTCCTTTCTTTAAGTAATAGATTTTGCGTCAAATAGTAATAAACATTTTGAACAAAAATATTCAGAACTTTTATGTTTACTTACCCGTGTAGTTCCCTTTCTCTTAAGAATATGGGGATAAAATATAGCTGATGCTGCTGGCTGAATACTGCACCAGTGAAAGTCTTTCTAATAACGAAGAAGTATTTGAAGTCGGTCCAGTATTTTTTGTTTTTGAGTTTGTTACAAACGTAGCCTAGCCTATGGTTATCAGGCATGTTTCTTGTGGTGAAACCGTTTATGGAATAGGTCTAGTGGCTTTGAGTTAATTTGTTACATACATACAAATCATTTCTTTATATAATAGTAGTAGAAATATACAGAATAAGAAGTCTAATAGAGCTCTAAAAGAAAATGCTTAAAGAGGGTGAATTTTTATAAGCTCAAGATTTTTTGATAAATTAATTAAGAAAAGAAATACTGAATATGATGTAAAGTGGTACAAATATACCGTACATGTTCAGGTTACCTTTGAACAGTTATCAATATAAATAGTGAAAGCATTTTGATCACATCATGGCAACTCTTTACTTTTCTTGGATGTAAAAATATGAGCCAAATGAAACGGATATCTGCGACCGACTTCCCCGGAATCATGAATGATGGCGCCTTATTGGCCCGTGCGAGTGCATGCGATAAATCCACGTTAGTGTAAACAGCCTCCCGCTCTAATGCCTCCCTGAAGACAAAGATACAAGATAAGCGTCTTGTTGTCACGTTAATATATTACTTGGCGACATGCCGACATTGCCATCCGAGCACTTTTTTGTGTTCCCCAGAATTGTAAGCTGACTTTCCGACAAATTTGTAATAAGACAACACAGATAGCTATACTCAGCTGATGCTTGCGTTAAACTGTTATCATTGTCATATCTCGTTTTATGTCCACTTTTGTTTTAAGAAATTAACATTACGCGCATAATTGCTTTGGGATTACGATGGGGGTGCTGTTTTTAATCGGCACACTTCCATCTGTTGGTTCCGTTTGCTCACTCGACACCTAGTACACAAGGACAATTATACTCTCACTACATAGCAAAGATGTAACAAAGAAATAAAAATATCCATTAGGTTGTCTTAAAGAAGTCATGTAAAAATTTGATAAAGTAAAATACACATTGTCACAAAAAAATAAAGATGTCAAAAAAAATATACATTAGATAAAAATAAATCATTGAGCAGTGATATTAATGATAAAAAAAAGAAATTTCCCAAACCCAAAGGCATCGTGGAAATGAAAGAAGCAGCTATTTAATCAGATATCAATTCGATGCTCCACAAATCAAGGGAAAGATCGGCAAATACCGGATTATCTTGTATCGAAATGGGACGCCGCGACTTGGAGAATATTTAAGGGGTCCTTCAAAGCGATATACGTGACAATTCCAGCGAGTTATCTTCCGAAATGGAATCGTCTCAGGGGACAGCCGCCATGTTGGAGGTTTTAGCGGAATTGGTTTCGCTCTCGAGTGGAGATGAGAGATGTTCGGCCAAAGGCATGGAAATAAGATAGCATCTTGGATGGATCATCTTATGATGTCATGAGTTGGTGCTGGTGGTTAAAAGTCGATAGTTCTCGTACACAAAAATCAAAATTTAGATTAATATTATTTATTAACCTAAAAGTACAAAATACCTGATCGAAAACCATTAGTAGGATTAATTTTAAATTATGTATTATTTTCCAAAAAAAAAGTTTTAGAAATTCACTACTGTTGCCGTTGTTTGACAACGAGATGAATGATTATACATACTCAGTCGAATCTTGATTACTTAAGTTATGAAGCATTTATCTTCAATTGATATATATTGTAACTTCGCAAGTATGTCAGAAATTCACATATATTTGTCGTCGCCAAATTCACCAGAGATCAAAATTCGAATTATCGTATTGTGATCGTCAATTGATTCCTAAACGTAACACCGACACTAGATAATAAAAAAAAAAAATTATATAATGGCGCAGTGGTTCTGTTGTTGGTGCACGATCGAGGAATGTTTGTAGTTAATTAAGGTTCTACCGACTATTGTTTGTAGACCATGCAAACTTCACCAAAAAAAGATGGATCTCCAACTAATAAAGGCCATGTTTGACAATTTGATAAAGATAACTAACAAGGCGTGATTACGTGATCCGTGACAATCAAGTGCTGGACCACGCGAGTGAAATTTCGGACGAAACGAACAAAACCTCACGCCACATCATGTGCGCAGAGCCACCGTCTCCACCGATCAAACTTTCATCCTCATTAAGGAATCACCGTTCGATCATTACCAACTTGTCCCCAATGTCGCCAAACTGATACCAATTAAGGCGGCGAAGGAACTAATTAATTCGCATCACAGTCGCTATCCGCTTACTGTGACGCTAATGCCCGCAAACTCCCGCCGACGCCAGAAACTTTCCACCTGTACCCGCCTGAATAATAGGTCCCTCATAAATTGCCCGCACACTCATAAGCTGCGTATTAATTATGGCAACTTACAACTATATTACTGGCAAACAAGACGATTAGATTCACGGGACGCGCGCTAAATAACATGTCCTTCATGTTCCTGACATCCTACATGCTTCTACTATCCTGTTACCCGCCTAATTTAAATGTGAATTACCTCTAGTCTTTCTTAGTTGTGTCCTCTATTTTCGAATCTTTATCTATAATAATAGTCTAGTTTATTGTCACAATCCAAAATACAGATCAATGTAGCCCTAGCTCCCATAATAGGATAACCTGTGTTTCGGAAGCTACTTCTTTCCAAAACGCAACATTTTTTTATTTGGGCTAAAGAACAATTCATCTCTACATCTTATATTACACTAATAAATTAACAAAATAAATTTAAATAATATATATATAATGAAAGTGATAGTATGAGTGTGTGTGTGTGTTTATGATTTTTGAGAATGTACGTACCATATAATATAAGGAGTGATGTGTAATTTATATGTGTGTGTGTTGCAAAGAGAAATCCCTCAACCTTAGGTGGCTGGTCCCTAAGTTGAGATGCTTGCTATCCCTTCAGCAAAAGGTCCCTCTTTTTCATCAAAGGTCCATCAGTTCTGTGTATAACATTCATATTATTCACCTACATTGACCTGCCTCCGCGATAAGTCGCTTAAATCACTTGTGCTACGGACATCGAACTATGTAAATATTTATCCTGGGTAAAGATTCAACCCACAACCTTTAGCGCACAACCTAGGACCGCTACCGATGTCGATATATTTGTTTTTATCACGTTTTCTTGAAACATTCACATTTTTCAGTTACAGCAGCAACTATATTCGTCATGGATCTATTGATTTACTCATATAATTTTACTAATTAAGTAAGTCCTCAGTAATCTTTGTATACACGTAAGTATAGAGCAAATGCACTAAAACAGACGCCGGGTACCCGAATCCAACTGTCGTAAGAGTTGAGTTACTCGAGCGCGTTCATTCCGATATCATTACTAAAAGTGGTCGAGCCTCTGAAACAGGCATAATCTCGAATCTGTATGAATCATAAAACAGTATGTGCGTGAGATCTGAGCGGGACCATGAATTATTTATCTCCGGGAGCGAATTAGAGGTGCCCTACGACGCCGGGATAGGTTGTAAAATGTTAATAGACAGGCGTGTCTCGTGCGATTTGAGGAGTGACAGGGGGGAACGGGCCAGAGGTGGGAGCGCGAGGTTGGGGGGCGGGTGATTATACGCTCGACTCCTCACGCGTCACGTGGAGGAAAGATATCTCGTGTAGACTAAACAAGAGGCTTCACAGGTAAAGACTTTCGTCACACGCGTAGCGGAATTCGTCTGCAGTTTCTTCCCTGGAAATTTCTTGTCCTTCGCGAAGTTAGGGAGAAGGAATTGCATGTATATTTTTACATTACTTACGCAAACGCATAAAAAACATTTATACAAGGACTATTGGTGTTTCTTGTAAGTGTTAAATATGTATTTAAGTATTGTATTTGTGATTCCTCTGCTGTATAATATACGTAACACAAGCACTTTAAGCAACTTATTTCGGAGTAAGATCAACACATGAGACGGTGCTGAATTTATTCATATTACTGTGAACTCTTTCTAGTTAATTATTTGGTTAAACTTAAACTTTATACCTACCTGATTTATAAAATCTCTCATAATACTATTAATTTAACTGAATTTAGATCAATTGAAATCATTTACGAATTTCCTGCCAGCTTTCATTGGATTCAAATAAAAAGCTGAAAGCAAAATGTCTATCAGCTATTAAACTGAACTATCTATAGAAACTTTATCTTACCTTGTGTACTATATATTTATTTAATGGGTATTAGTAATATATCAATATTTGATTAAAAATATATTCCTGATGCAGAGGTACCGACTGAGTTGAATAGTTCCACCCCCCTGTAACAGGTGTCGTAAACGGCGACAAAGGTACCAGAACCGACAGATGGCGGCTTACCCATCCCAAAAAAGCGGAGAAGAAATGCAACAAGGCGGGCATCAGCATTCCCGTCGTATAACTATGCACGCTCTGCGATTGCCAACACCTGGACAGGGCCAACGCGGCAATTATGGGCAAATTAGATACTGTTTGTACCCGTTAATACTAAAGCTAACATTTAAATATTCAGCCTTTACTAATATTTTACTGAACGAGCGTACAATTTCAAATCTCAATTATAAATCTGTTATCAATACATTACAAATTAAAATTTAAGTATCTGATATATATCTTATAATCCAGATTTAACAGCTTTTCACTATGTACATAGGAAAGTACACGCGGTAATTACATTAAAAAAACACATTTTACAAAAATTTTGATAAGTTTGTTGGTTCCGGTTAAATTCTGAAACGGCTGGACCGACTTTCACTGGCAGGTAGCTGATGTTACTCCCTGTCACTAAGGCTGTAATAAATTACTATTTTGTATGGGAACGAGAGCTATACGGGAGAAACCGCGTAAGCGCGGCTAGTTTCCAAATAAAGCAAATAGCTGGCATACTATCAAAAGCCGGTTTTCATTCCATCCCAGTTTTCCGGCAGCGCGGGCGCGCGCGGCGGCGAGCGCGGCGCCAAGTTTCTCCGTCGCATTGTTCGCGGCGTTCATTCCGCGCAGATTATAAAGTTTAAATTGGTTTGGAGAGCCGCACACGCGCGCAATCTCGACAACCTCGGCGCAGGTATAGAATACGTCATGAGACAGAGTATTTCTTATCCTTGATTTAAATTGGAATTGACATGAAATAAATAGTAAGACACGACGATGGCACATGAATTGTAGAGACTCGCAAAAAGCACTAATAGTATAATTAAACCAAATGAGGATGTTCAATAAATGTTATTATTACCGAGCGGCATTGTTGACGAGATAATAACTGATGCATAATATCAGAAATGATTGTCGTGATGTACCGGCAGAGTAGAACGTACTGCACCAGGTGTCGTAAGAGGCGACCAAGGTACCAGGACTGACAGATATCGTAAATCTATCCGAAACAGTGCACCACAAAATGCAAAGGGCGGGGATGGGCAGTATCATCTCAGTCGCGAAAGTTCGCGAAAGAAAAGCGATGCGACTGCGATTTCCAACACGTTTGACCAGCGCGATTATGACCTCCTTTCTTGGAGAGGTCTAGGTTGTAATTGTCACAAATAAACGCATTATCTATCTACTAAAACAATGATATTTTACAATTGAAACTCGAAATACGTTTATTTAAATAAAATTATTACAAGAACTTTTTAGTTTAAAGGTGTAAATACATTTTTTATAGTACATTTTTCTATACAAATAGATATACTAATGACAAAACCCCTGATGACTTGAGACATGAAGAGTCATTGAGCAAGTATAATATCCTTAAGTCACAAGGTTGGCAACGCGTTAGTGATATCCTTGTGATGTTACGAGCGTATATAGACTGCAGTGACGCTTACTACCACGCGGAGTGTATGCTAGATTGTCGACCTGGTCTAACAATAAAAAAAAATATATGCAGTAGCCTAGTTTAAACTAGTATGCCGGCACCAGACGGGGCTTTAGACTAAGTTTAATGCAGGTTTATTACTCGAGCAACCAGAAAAAAACTGACGGTGAAAAATGTTCCATTAACACCTAGTGAATTAGGTTTAATTGTCGGCTGAGTGGAGTTTTCAAACAGCCGATACTTTATTAAATTATATAAGTTCAAGATAAAGGATTTAATGTGATAAACGCTTTATTACCTAAAATACGAAAATATAATTATTATTATGTTGCTTAAAGCTCTTGTGTTACAGAGAAATCATAAATTAACTTTAGCGTTATGGTATTTAACATTAATAACATTACAAAAGTTTCATAAAGTATAATATATAAAATCTACCTAAATTAAATACAAAAGGCTTTATTAAAAACACATTGTTTTGTCAGAGTCACTCTAATATAGATAGATTTAACTAGACTCTATACACGTATGTTCATATGTTGCGCAAAAAAAGGTAATAATAATCAATGGTAATGATAAAACATGGACTCAGCCATTTAAATTTCATCACAACAAACAGTAAATTACATTTTGAACCATTGTTGTAGTGTGCCTGTTCTTCATAATAGGCGTAATACTCGAATGAGAGGAAATCCTGCAACATCGACGTGTTCTAGAGTCAGTGCCGCTAACGGGCGCCGCGACGGCGAGGCGTCCCGTGACGTCACGGCTGCTCTACCTTTCCAACGAACTCAACGCTGCGTTCACACCAGCACCTATCGTGCTGTATAGACTTACTAGCTGACCCGATAGACGTTGTTCTGTCTTAACTGTACTTGTATGTTTATCATGTCAAAAACGACTATATTTGTGATACGACCTATCCTCTCAAGTTGGATTAAACTGTGCACATTAAGCAAACATTAGTTAGGTTCAGAAGTTTAGAAGTTCATCCCGGAGAAACTAAGGACTAGTACCAGGATCACTACTATCTGCGCTATCGGGGCCGTCATAAATGTTTGCAAAATTTCATAAAGACCAGCTAAGTAAATAAACGTGAAGAATAAATAAACTGATTTTTTCATTTAAAATATTACTTAGGATTGATCTAGGTCATTAAATATCTGTTAACGAGACTTCACCAGATGTCTCCTAATCATCGTCGGTAAATGCACAATCAGTACTCGTCAAGACGCGATCCCCGAAAAACCAATCTTCTAACACTAATTATGTAATGTAATGTAAAGATGTGTGATATATTTAGGTTTTTTAAAACGTTAAATTACATTTTATTAAATAAAAAATCGGCTTTATAAAAACCCAAAAATTATAAAATACCGAGGGGTACTGGAAGAATGGAATAGTACTAAGGTATCGTAAGAGGTGACTGAGGTATCGGAACCAACAGATGGTGTCATATCCACCCAAATTCCGTCAATTATGGACAAACTCATCCTTTCTGGGGAATGCTTATGTCCATCAGTAAGTGTCCAAAAAAGATATTTTTATAAAACAAAACGTAATATAGTATATGTAGCTAATTCCCCCCCCCCCCCCCCCACACACGCGCCCGCCGGCACAATCATCTTAATTGTCCCAGTTTTGTTGTTCAAATGTTATTGATTCTTATTCGGATCTTCTCATTATAGTATATTTTTTATGTGTTTCATGTACATCGAAACAATAAATTACGTGGGAAGAGCGAGGCATTCCCTACACAGGTGTCTTTTGACTACTTTTTCAGAAGCCCCGGCAACTAAATATGTTATTTGAAAATAAATACTTTTTTTTTAATTAATAATTAATAATCCAGAAACGATAGCCCGCGAGATGTAAACGCGCCAGGCGGCTGATACGGATCGGAGCAATTAAACGATCGTTTACCATTTCCGAGATTCGACTAAACATCTATTAAGATTGCCAATAACTTCACAATTCATGATTTATTCGTACCATTGAACATTCAGTATTTTTATTACATCCATAATTCAGTAAATTTATCGGTACATTTTTTTCTTTAACAAGCGATATACTAGATTATATGTCCGTCACAATTTCAACTTTACATGTTTGATGTTAATTTAAAAATCAATTTAAATATTGGAACTTGATTGACCGTTCAATGGATTAGCAAGGAGTTTATATAACCCATTATATTTTCTAATAAAACTGTCCACATTAGAATTTGGGTTTCCAAACTAAAAAGAACACCAACCAAGTGCTTTTTATTTTATTGAACTCCAAATTATTACCAATTAACACAGAAATTAATATTTATATATTTGTTTTTTTTTAATAAATATGTAAATTGAAATACGTTAACTACTATACATAGTTTTAACGTGCACTACTGCAGAGCTTTATGGTAAAGAATGAAATTGTTTCACTGTTTTTTATTAATCTTTAAAGTAAAAATTTTTTAATTAAAAAAATTATCATCCCTAATATTGTGCGATTACAATATAATATTTATGTCCGCGGTATTATTAATACTAGCAATAAATATTATAGTTGGCAAACTATTAGCCCGAACGGATAAGATAAACAGGCCGCAGTACCCACTTTGGGAATCCCTGCATCAAATAACACGGGTCAATAAAAAATGTCTTTTTTATTTTTCTTCGACTTTATAACTTTTATATTACTGTTATTGTTAATTTAGTAGTTATTCAACGACTGTATTACGAAGAAATCAAATTATTTTTTTATATTAATTAAAGTAATTATCGTCACATAAGCAAAATAACTGTTTATGAATTTTATATAAATACGTTTCTTTATTTTTATTTACAGTATAAAATTAAAACTATACATGTAATGTAATAAATAAATAAAAATAACAATACTACAACGCAAATACTGTGGTATAGCACAGAAATACCACAACTATGCACTAACAGAGAACTATCTGAGAAATATATCTCACACTGTCCACGTTTAAAAAGACACGAGCCCTGAACTTCAAGGCAGTTAATATTTTATTTTTGGGCTGTCATAATCAGCTCTATGAATTGGCAGCTCTATGGTTTGACGATCCTCAATTATCCACCCCCGTTCCACTAAACGCATCTAATTAGTGTCAAGTTCCCGCAGGACTAATTACCGAGCTTATTACTGCGTTGATTAGCTCTACTGGACAAATAATCGCATATAATATCACAACATAATATGTATATATCGAACACCCAGATTGAAACTGCATCAACTCAAAACAATATATTACCACAAGTCTAGGAACAGTAACTTTTATTGGCGAATTTAAATGCTATGTCGTATTCCAACAGGAAAATGTTAACAGACAACATGTTCATAAGAGTTTCCTTACATATTAAGTATGCAATTCATGGTCCCTTATGCGATAATTTAGATCAATTAAGAAAGGTCTTCAAATATGTACAGTTTTGAGTTGGTACGGGTTCATCTAGGGGTGCGTTTGCCGTGTTGTAACGGTAGAGTAGAAAAGCAGATCCTGGAACTTACAGATGGCGGTATATCCATCCGAAAGAGCGCAGCTCAAAAACAACAGGGAGGAGATGGGCAGCAGCATCTTCGTCGCAATTGCCACCATCACTAAATGATTGGCTGAATATTTTCCCGTCGATCCTACAGGAAAACAGAGGATTGCACAACCTAATGGCACTCTAGTTTATTCAATTGAACAAAACGTCTATTTGAAGATCATTGACAAATCGCGGTACAAGAAAATCACGCCTATATATAACAAGAATTCAAAACAGAAACCGAAATCTGTCAGCGCAAGAAGCCCCCACCACTGTCGGGAGAATAACATAAATCTACAAACGTGGCCATTAATATTATAATTAACGCGCCTTTGGCTTAATAAATGGTTTCAATTTGAATATCAGGCCGGAAACGGCCCGGCCGCGCCTCCGATCTTAAACAACCCTAATCCAGTGCAATTTTTCAAAGCGCTTTGCATTTATCACGGATAACTGAGCCCTTGAGAACTCTATTAAGTCCACTAATTTATTCCTCATAAAAGAACAAATTTCCAGAGTAGAGGTTCCTCTAGACATAAAATCGTGCTTTTTACTGGGCAAGTTTTGAAGCATTATTTTAATTTTATCTAATAAAGCTACTAGAATTATAGAAGGGCCCGATGCCGCAGTTGGTAGTGATCCTACCTCATGCACTAAAGGTCAGGTTTGATAACCACCCAGTACAAACCTTTGTATGATGATATTTGGTGTATCCTGTGTCTGGTTGTTAAAAATTTTATTATATATAAGTATAATATTTGTGGTTCCTCTTTTGTCTGACGTCAGTAACACAGGTGTATGATAAGACACAATATATGTGATGTTATGAAAAAATATTTATTTTAATTATACTCCCAAACCAAAACAGTGTAGTATTGGAAAATAATAATACAAAGTTGCTCTGTTTTCGGTATCGGAAAACCTCGAGTTCAGCTGATACTAACCGGTACTTATTTCGTATTCCGTTGACTTTTTATTATGATAGGAACTTTATTCCGTACATTGATCTCGTCAATATTTAATGCTATTTATCCTCAGTATTCATGGCGGTTATAAAACTGTTTTACTATAGTCTATAAAGTTGCCATTACTATCAATGTCCAAATAATAAAGATAAATTTCCGGACGGCATTGGTGGTTTCCAGATGCTTGTCTTTTTACCGATGATCAAAGATGAGTTGGTCACCAGCACAAGAGACAATTGTTAAAGAAATCCCTAAGGATATCTGTCTAGACGTAACACAAACAAAAACAAATCCTTATATAATATTTTTCTGTAACTAAAATGGAGTTTCATATATTTTTTTATAAGTTTCATGAGCTGTGTCATAATTTTTAAATAAATACGTCAAAGCAAACAAAACCGAACTGTTCTCTCAGATTTTGTTATCATATATTTATTTATTGGTAATTTGATTGCAAATAGCTTGCTACCTTTTTTGTTAGAATCCATTTGAAATGGTTCGTTTGCCACGCGTGCACTATTTATTATTGATCAAAACATCACATTTGTCATCTAGTGCCCCGGTCATATCAGAAACTCCGACGAATCTACATTTCAGCGTGTGCTTTACTAATTGTACTCGTGCATTGAAACAATATTTGTACAACTGCATTGTACACTAGTGTACCTGTTTGCTGCCCAAATATACCAGAGCTGCATAGATCACTTTATCTGCATTCTGATACAATATTTCATACGTTTAAATATAAGGTGTATTTATCAATATTAATTTTAATTGTATTCAATTTCTGTTTATCTAAGTCAAGTCTAAATCTCTGTCACTATCACAACACACGCCGCGTGCTTCGAGCCAACACTTCCACATACACACACCCATAATTCCAAAGGCTTTAACCTAAATGTGATCTCCCACCCTCTTCTGCCGCCCTGGTACCGCGCGCACTCAACCGTGAAATGTGCTCATCTTCAATCGGTTTATAAAATTAGATTGAGACCTTTTATTACGTAAAATGCTTTCTTGCAAATATGATAATGGGGAAAGAATGTGTGCTCTTGTCAAGTTATGAGATCCTCCCTTATACGTGTAAGAGTTTAAACAAGGAGTTAATTTACGTAAATTGTTCTCGTGCGATACAGAATACACCAACTCAGGTTAAAATCATTTTGAAACATTTCACGGGGAAAGGCGGGATGATTTCTGTACGGAAATTAAACATTAAGAGTAAAAGGAATATTATCAAATAAAATGGAACACGGGAACGATATACAAAAACAGCATCAAGTCGCATGAGTTTCTCGCTAGTCGTACTTTATTACCAAATTTTAAAAAATATTTTGATCGTACTCCTCGTAAACTACATTTAAAAGTTCAGATAAATAATTAATTCTATTTTATGCTCGATTTCAAACTTCAGCAGCATTATTTGTAATTGCATTATGGCAAATCACCACCAGTATACAATAGTAGTACATTAGACGAGGGATCGCTGAATTTTATTGTTAAAATGTGAACTTTTCATACATCGGTAAAAATAATTTTTTTTTTTGTAATACTGATGCACATCTTGAAGTGGAGACGCTACGACAATCTAGAATTTAAAACTCTTCCTCAAACTTAAACAGGCCCCTATGTAACCATTGCACCCCCAAGTATGTACAAAACCCTAATACAGCTTCAAGTTTCAAGTATGCAGGGAATGTGCGGGTGAGACGAACGCAAAGCACTCAGGCCCTGTTTGTATTGTAAAAAGCCGTGAAGTGGTTATGCTGTCATGGGATCGCGTTCGGCTCGCAATGTTTGTTCATATCTTATGTGCTCCTGGTGATTGACGCTGCGCCTAAGAGGTTTCTGGCTTTTATTATTTTGGCATTTACAGTTTGTTTACACTTCCGATCGAAATTATAACGCGGATCCGTAAGTCTCGCGTTACACTATCCTAGTCAAAGACTAGACAAAGATTTCAACAAAACGTAACGTAGTTTCTGCCATTAAAACCTCTAACAAATACAACTAGAAACTGAAATAAATAAAACATCCCCCGAACACATCCCCGCGACGAAAGAAACTCTCAACTCAATTCAATAAGAACCAAACGCATAATTCTCCGAGGAACAATAAAAGTTTACTTTGGAGCCTTTTATAGTGGGGGCCGTTTCCGCGAATAGTCGAAGTTTCCCCAAAACAAGTGCTAGGGGTACTGAAGACGCGAGGAGATAGCTAATAAAAATGATCTTCCAAGTTTTTTAATTATCGCCGCGGCACGTTCGCCGGCTCGCGCCGATGGATTCTGAGCGTTGAAATGATTTAGCCCCATCGTTGGAGTGCAATAGTTTTGTCCCGCTCGTGCCAAATGGCAGTCTTTGTTATTGGTTGGTCGGCCGGAGAACGTCGGGTGTGCCGCCGAGACGATTGCAGATAAGGCTTCAGTGCCCTACTTATTTCTTATTATGGTCACGTTTTTATGAAAATGAACAGCGGATGTGTGACGGCGGCGCGCGGTAATCGCCCGCCACAAATGAATTTACAATATCACCCGGGTACCAGGTATTAACCGACGTGGATTACCAAATGTTTTGTTGAGTATACCTCACAGTATTTCTCATGAAATTATGTCAACTAGATTTTCTGCAACTTAGTGCTAAAACAGTATTGTTACTTCGACTTAATGCTAAAGCAGTATTGTAACGCGTTTGCCAGAACCAAACGTAGAGTTATGAATTTTAGATTTTCTCTTCTCTTATTCCGGTACAGAATATTTCACATTATAATTATACTAGCAGCGCGCCGCGTTTCATCCGCGGGCCCGATAGCGCAGATGGTGGTAGTGATCCTATCTTATGTGTTAAGAGTCGTGGGTTCGATTTCCACCCAAGACAAATATTTATATGGTGTTATTTGTTTGTTTTGTGTCTGTGTGTTGAAAATATGTATTTAATTATTATATTTGTAATTCCTCTATTGTCTGATGTCCATAACACAAGTGCTTTAAGCGACTTACCACGGAGTCAAGTCAATATATGGGATGTGTGAATTTACCTTACCTTTAATGCCTTTTCCCTGAAGAATATGGGTATAAAATATAGCTTATATTACTTGCAGACGTTGACTTCTATTAATGAAAATTTTTCAATACTATCAGTTTTATTTCGAGTTTATTTGTTACGATACAATAAACATAGCATATCCTATGCTACTCCTGAAGAGTGTAACTTTCGAACAGTGATTTTTTTTCCAAGATTGCAGTTCAATACTTTTCGAACCTATTCTTTATTTTTGTTAAATACAATTATCTTTTCTTTTTAATATTAGTATAGATAATTAAAACGATAGCAGTATTAGACTGACTGCACTGCATAAGAACAATAAACTCGTATCTAGAGAACCCTCACCCCAAAATATGACAGTGGCGAAGTCCTCTAAATCAACAGTAAAACATGACGGGCACACATCAATCAACTAGAGAGGAATGTCGGCACACTAACTTTATAGCGATTTAATGGCAAATGACGACACGCCCCCGTCCGGAAGCTATAAATCAAGCCAGTCTACTCTTTTGGATCGTTTCAGCCGAAAGCCGTTTCATTTTCGTATTAGAACTGGAATCAAAAGGGACAACATTTAAAGAGGCTGGGCTGGCCGCGGGAACGGTCATGGTGTAATTCAAATTCAGATGTAGATAAGTTAAGGGGCCACAAAAAAAAGAAATTTATAAACGTATTCAAGTTTAAGGATTCTCTAACTATATATATAACTATATAACAAAAACCGCAGGATTGCGCTGGATTTTAGATCCTATTGAAAATTACTTGGGGTGGCTTATGTTCAGCAATGAACGTGCTACTGATGATATGGTAATGAAAATGATAACATAAATAAATTCCCACAACACCTCATACGTTGTCCTGACTCCGTGGTAAGTCGCTTAAAGCACTTGTTTCACGGACGCCAGACAACAGAGTAATCATAAATATACTACTTAAACACATATATTTAACAGCCAGACCTAGAACAAACACAAATATCAACATATAAATATTTGCTCTGGCTGGGTATCGAACCCACGACACTTGGCACACAAGATAGGTTCACTACCATCTCCGCCATCAGGCCTCACGACTAGTCCCCTTTATTATATCACAAAGTCAACAAACAAACAAGCGGACCGCGTGAAATTATCACTAGCGCGTTGCCAACCTTGAGACTTGAAGATATTATGTCACATTATTTTCTTTTTTCTATTAAAAGTGAGGTACTAACGTAGACGACATCCCTCATATATTACAAATGCAAGCAACCTAGCTAGCATACGTAACAATCAATAGAAAAGTCCAGAAATCGTAACTAGGGGTCTGAGCCAACAAATACCTCGTAAATAGTTGAATCAATTGGCTATACAAATAGTGATTTATAGCAAGCAGCCAGCTGCGCGCGCGTCGCGACTGCGGTAATACATCAGAACGATCTTTATTCTTTATAGTCGCCGTCACCGTAGGGAAGTTGTGCGCGACTGGCAGCCTGCTGTCTAGCCACCGATAGCTGATATGATGTACGAGGTATTTATTACGTATAGACTGCGAGCTCTCTGAAGTTTACAAGCCAAAGTACTCGCTCGAACTGCACTTGATCCTGAGTTAGATAGTCTGAGACATATTGACTGGGGTAAGAGATGTGACTAAGTTGTCAGTACACGACTATCTATATATATTGACGGACCCGATGGCGCCGACGGTAGTGATCCTATCTTTAGCGCCAAAGGTCGTCGATTTGATTCCCACCGAGAGCAAATATTTATATGACGAAATTGTGGTGTCTGGGTATTATTAATATACAAATATCAGTATCATATTTGTAATTACTCTTTTGTGTGATATGCGTAACGCAAATGCTTGAAGTAATTTATTTCGGAGACAGATCTAAATATTAGATGTCGTGTAAATTTATTTATTTATATAGCTAAAAGTCAATTGTGTTATTTATCAAACGAAGGAAACGGTTTTTTAAACGAATCAATTTAGTTAAGTTGAATGTTGAACTACTACAATCGAATTGTAATTGAGAAGACGCGACATCTTCTACTAAGGCGAACCATTTATACTTTTTTTGTTCCCTAATGCCTCTTTTGCGCTTGAAAATATACTCCTAGCCTTATAAACCTATAAAATCCTGCAAACAAATTAAAAACACAGTTTAAAACTAATTAACTCGCTACTGCTATTAAAGCTTATTTGCAAATTAAGATCTAATTGAAAGTTCCAATCAGCAGTCTACAATGAGGCAGACGGTAATCCTGGCTCCTCAAGCTCGGGCGCGTCGCGCGTGCCTGCAGCTATTTCTGCTCCAATACAGATTATATTATGCCTCTGAAGGTTTTGCTGAGCGTCTCTAGGGACTCGCAGACGCAACTCTCTCACTCAACGTGACGCCATTATTTGTTTGATATTGCCGGAGATTATTGAATAAGATTATTAAATACAAGACGATTTGAATCGAGTCGTAATCAATGAATTAGTAATACATTAAAATCCGTGTATCATGACCCCGCCTATATCGACCAACCGATTAGTATGAAGTAGAGTAAGTGTCAAGTTTGGTTTTCATCAAAATGTTTTCATACAAAATGTCGGATGTAATGACTTCACTTGGCCGGACAGAGCTATTGACATATCGCTTGATATGACGTAATTTAAGAAACAATCTCCGGTAATAATGAATAATTTGATTCCTAACATTTCTTATTTTACACATGCATACATATTCACAGCCGTGAGGTATCGGCAGAGTAGAATAGTACCTGTTCTTGTACGAGATGTGGTAAAAGGCGACTAGATGAAGAACTAACAGATGGCAGTATATCCATCCGATACAGTGTAGTTCATGGACACAGGGCGGGAATTTATTTTCATTATTCCTATACGCTTTAATATGTGTTTATTAAATACCTAACAAAATATAAAGTAGCTCTTACATATGTTTTAAATCTTTACTTTGTACAGCCTCCGCTTAATCTGACGAGTTCACTTCACACAGAGAATCACTTCGATGTTATTCACAACAGTAAGAACAATAAATATATCATTAGGTAATTTGTTGCATCAAATATGTTATATGAAACGTATCCCAGTACCAGGGACTTAGAAACAACAAAGAGTGTAACTCTAAACCACCCGCGGCTATTCCCAAGTCTCTGCTGTCATGTTGTGTCATTTCATCTCGAAGAACTCGCAACTTCGAATAAGCACACACATTTCAAAGTGACTAATGCATCAAAGCAAATCTCCTTGCGTCTGATGAGTTCCTAATATTTGTTTACATACGTACTATCAAGCCGGGGTAACCACCAGATCGGCAGCCAGCGATCGGTAGTAATCAAGGATTTTGGTAATCAAGTTTCAACGAGCCGCGTTTGTAATTATTCACTCCAAGCTTAAGGTTAAGAGGCGCAATTACTTTTGGTTAACTCAACCGGGTAATCTACTCTACTTGCCTCTTAGAAACTTGGTAAGTAATCGCCATGGATTTGCGGCTGCAAAATAAGGAACGGGCGACGTGTTTTGTTAGCTTCATTACATTTGAGGAACGGAGATTTATTATTGTTCTGTTCTATTTCAATACACGATTTTTTTATTCGCCCAGGTCGACAGACTAGCGTCACCTTAGCCTGTAAGTATTACCACAAGGACAGCGCGTTGCCAACCTTGTGGCTTGAAGATCTCTCTTTTCTACCCCTTCAAACCGGAACACAGCATTGCAAACACCACAATTTGAATTATGCAAGAAAATAGTGAGAGGTACCAATGTAGACGACCTTTTGTAAAAAAAAATGATTTAACAATTTCATTAGTTATAATTTATTTTGCAAATATACAATACTAGCGACCCGTTCCGGCTTTGCACGGATAAATGTTTTAAACATTTAAGTTAAACATATTTGGATTGGCTAAAATTGATCCATAGTCTTGAAATTCTTGTACTCACAATCCAGCCCGTCCGCACACACTAGACCCCGGCAATGACGCGAGCGGCATATTTTGTTCAGATTGTCGTTTTTAAAGTTGTCATATATAGTGAATGCAATGGCCGATTTTAATCATTCAAAAGTTATCTACAGTTACTGAAACAGTTTGAACAAAAATACTTGGATAAGGATTAATACAAATACACGAATAAAATGATATTTTTTGTTAAGATTTATTTTAAAAATATAATTATGGTGACAAAATTATAAGATTTTTTATATTTTTTAACAGCTGGATATATGGTACTGCGAGGTGTTTTTTATAGATATTAACATGTTCTTTCATATTGCACAATTGGATAACATTATTTAAATTTTAGTCGAAATCGCAATCTTTTTCCAACTCAAAATATAACCCATGCTACTTAGGAATGTAGTGATGTAGTATCCAAATAGTGAAAGAATTATCGAAATCCGTCCAAACGTAACAAACGTACCAATGTAGATGTACATATAGTTAGGTCAGTCGTAAAGCTGAAGTAAGTAAAAGGATTGCACCATACGGCAAATAGTTGCGAAGAAAGCTTATAAACGGTATATATTGCCACTATGTTGGCAACAAAGGTGGCACACTTTACACCGGGCACAAAGAATGCTCGCGATATTAACCCGAGAGTTATATCCAGCGAATACTGGCCTACGTACAATGGGGCTGCTTGAGATGTGGGTAAATCTGATTCCGAGTGTATGTGCTGGGCATTAAATAAAAGGTGGTGAGGGTTATGGCTGGCGGGCAGGTTATAAAAATGGTGATTTTATTGGGGTACCAGACGTATCGAGGAGATTATGTAACGGCCAGGTTAAGTACCGCCGTAAATAATACCAACTTACTAGTTCGTACTCTACGTGCCGACATTTAGGATCAGAGGTCGAACTCTCATATTCCACCTAGTTTCTGCAAGCTTAGTACTTCACGATCTTTCGTTCCTAAGTTTTTTTATTTGTGTGAATCAGCTAGATTCAATTACAGCTGGATAGACTTAAAGTTGCACAAGAGAAAAACCAATCCGCAACGTTGCACTACTCAAAGAACTGGAAAGTAAGAAACTAAGCGCCGATTCACGCGTCCTAATTGAAACAAACTCAGCTCAAGTTGGCTCGTGCACAAAGGAGCGGCAAACGGCGACTCGGCAAAAAGTGGCGTCTCCACGGAGCCTACATTCACCCGCGTTATACCGAACGATGATTTAGTGGCGCGAATTATCCGCGACCCGGCCGCCGCCGTCTCCACCTCGTCTCCAAGCTGCTGAGTTGAATATAACGACTGGCGACGTGGATCGCTCTCATTTTGCCTGTTACAGTTTCCTTATCCGTGTGATATCACTCGAATTAGGTTGCGATGAAAAATAAAAGCGGATTACTCTACGGAATGAAGGTTGGTTAAGTTATCTCCACGGTGTCAGGGGATGATTTATACCGAACGTCGAGGTTTTAGAGGGCGCCACTTGACAAATGAGGTTGTCTGCCGGCACGGAAACGTTAATCACAATTCAAAATGGCTATCTGGTGCGTTCGCAATCTTTGGCACAAACAAATTATTACATTATTAAATTACCGACGGATTGAATTTTGAAGTTTTGCTGCGGGCAGATGAAATTGCTTTAGCGAACAGGTGCTGCCAAATAACCATTGAGGTCAGAATATCAAGTCACGGAGGTACCAGAGCACCTGAAGTTGCGAGGTGTAAACGGTGGTTTTGAATCATCTGCCTTCAGATTAACAATGCCTGACAATTCTCAAGCACGGAGCCAACTTCTTTAATAATATATAATATTTCTAAAGCAAACGAGCCATGCATAACGCGGGATAAACACCGACTTAAACCCGAAAGTACTTTTAACTATTCAGGACTCACCCATTACCTGAACGGCTTCTCTGTGACTATAACTCTTAATACACATATATTACGGTTTTAAAACGAGCTGCGTTCATGGGATAAGTTGAGGCTGCTACATAAATTATACTTAAGCGGAACTTACCTTGTTCACTAAGTTAGCGATCCCGAGGATGTTCTTAGCACCTGTCTTTGAGTTTAGAAGACATTAAGGAATTGCTTACATACTAAATTCTCACTTGCATTATGAGCGGTATAACTTGCGTCCAAAGTTACTTCTGTTCATGGGGACGAATTAAGAAAGTTTTTGTCACGATTAGTGTGCACTAGAAAGGGCATACGGGTATATACGGGCAAAGGGTAGTCATCAAGGAACTGACTTATCTATTCATATTTATTCATCAGAAAGTCATAAATGTCATCGCTTATGTCCATCAGCAATGCTAGATAGTGCCCGCAGCATTACAGGAAATTTCACAATTTCATGACTTAAAACAAGCCGAGTTTATCATAAAGTAATTTAGGATTTAAAAATATTTTTTTGTCTTTGTATAATAAATCCAATACTAATTTCAAATATCCGTTTACCTCTCATAATAAAATTATTTCCAAAACCACTCTGAAATGTAAATAACTCCACACTTTCCTGTATGCTTTTCATGGTATATACAAAATATTATGCATTTAAAATACTTATCATACAAATCTAAAACCAAACATTCACATGACAAGCGCGATAGATTTTTGCGGAGGTTATAACATTTTCAATAACATGGCGGCCGTATCACAGCTATTTGAATATTCAGTGAAATAAAAAATTCAAAAAATCTGAAACAACAATACCATATTTGAAAACGAATAAAATTGAGTTTTAACACATAAACCTACTATACAAAATACTAGTCGGAACCGACAGCTATTAAGAAAATTGTTTTCGACCTTCAAAACTTCACAAAATTCCGACTCATCCTACCAACGCTCGGAAACTTTAAAAGGCAATCCGAAGGGGGGATAGCCTAAAGTGTGCCCGGAGCAGTCCCGCGATGGCCCATTACCCGGGCACTGCCGATACCGAACGGTTTATCCGGGGATATTCTTCGACACTCCTCGATGAGCCCCCTTTGCTTCTAGTGCCGGATACACAGTGCATGCAGACACAGTATATGAAGTAAAAATGAACACATAATTCTAACGTATATCAACGCACAGCTGAAATACTAGCTGTAAGCTGAAATTCGATTTCGCACCTTTAGATAAAGACTTCAGGTGAGAAACGTTTTCTTTTTTAACCAGTAAATATAATAGACCCCAAAGTGATTATTTTCGTTAATTTAAAAAGGTCTACAAAAATTTCAATTTTGAGTTAATGCAGTCTTTACTTCTAAGGGTGCGATATATTAGGATTGAAGTGAAAATCAGCTAAAATATATTTCATAAAAGTTGCAGCTTGTCTACAGCTTCATCTCTCTTAATTAGTGAAAAAAAATGTGGAATGATTATATGTGGTCTACATCTGTTCTTTAAATTAGAAAATTTACGCAATAACATTTCTTTTTGACAGCTTTAATACGCGGCTTCACAACGTTTTCTCATTCGTGCTAGCATTCACGCAGTAGATGCTGACAGTTTCTTTGAATCTGGCAAATAAGACACATACTCTGTGATGTTGGCCTTGGTTCTTGATCACTTGTATGACAGGATCCCAGGCAGATGGTGTTTTCCAACCATCTTCTTTATTGAAATAGGGATGTTTTATTTAATTTGGAATAAAACGGTGTTCCTTTGTGAGTTATTATCGTTTGTCAAACCTGATGTAGTGGTTCCGATTCTGCTTTGTATTCTTTAACGCGTATTTGAATATTCCTTTTGGTTTGGCCGATGTAAAAGATACCCCAAAAAAGTACAAAGATAACATTAAACGCGTTTATGAGTCATTAAAAAATCATCTCACAAATAACACAAGTAAACCAACAAAAAAAATGTTGGTTTAAGTTATTCGAATATTGGAAGGGCGCGCCATCGTTGCTGCACTGCGCCCCGAAACCTCAGCGCGCTTTACATAATCGTAAATTTAAACTAATAACATTATCTCGCAATTTACTCGCAAAGTACCGAGTTGATGCGAATCTGGTCGCCATTACGTACAATTGAATGCAATAAAAAACAAAACGTATTCGCCAAATCTGAATTGTTCAATTATCGAAAACGAAGCAATTTGTTTTTGTCGAAATAAATCACGGTATTACCGTGAGGTACCGGCAGAGTAGAATAGTCCTTCCCAATGCACCAGGTGTCGTAAGACTAAGGTACCAGAACAGACAGATGACGGTATATCCACCCGAAACAGTACAGCTTAAATTCACAGGGCGGGGAGGGGCAGCAGCATTGAGAAAGCTGCGTTGTGTGATTGCCAATACGCTTGCCCAGCGCGGCAACTATGGCCAAAATCGACTTTTTTTGGAATTCTTCGTTCTGTACGAATTACGATTACTGGAGTTTCTTCACTTGCCAAAGAGTAAAAAATCATTAATGATGTCGATAAAATGGTACTGTCCAACCATTAATTGATTGATTAACTAAACTTTTAATTGGAACAATAAAAGCGAGGAACGATTGCAGCGCACCTTGGCTGAAAATAGCTGGAGCCAACGCCGGAATATTTAACAACCCCCACACATTCTTGCGACTCCTCAAAAGTTCGTCTCAAAATGTTGAGATAAAATATTGAGAGAAATCTTGTCGTGCCTGGCGTTCCTACAACCAACTCCGCCAAAGTTGGGCGCGGCCTCGTGACGGCGCGGGGGGAGACACGGGAAGTGTCGATAACTTTTGGTGTCAAGTGTATATCTTATCAACACTTATTTTTTCATATTTGTCAGGCACTATATCAGACACTATCCTTTATTTAACGTGCTGTACGTTTAACATTTTCTCTAATCTATACAAATAAATAAAATAGAATTATCTGTTTGTAATTTAAATATAACAGCTTCATAAGATAGGCATGCGACAGTATATATGCACTTATGTAAAAAAATCTTGTCTGTTTAAGGTGAATTCTAAAGCGGCTGGGCCGATTTTAATAGGACTTTCATTTGCTGATAGCTAGTTGTAAGAAGTAATTTACGCCATTTTGAATACTTATTAATA
Source organism: Heortia vitessoides (assembly GCA_020976665.1). Lineage (NCBI taxonomy): Eukaryota > Metazoa > Arthropoda > Insecta > Lepidoptera > Crambidae > Heortia > Heortia vitessoides. Next base: position 692,923 of record JACJUM010002279.1, on the reverse strand, counting down.
TAATGGAAACGTCCTAGTTGCTATTGTTAATACATAAAAAAATCGATTGGTTTAAAGACTGTAAACGCACACGGGGCCAACGGCTTTTCGTAACGTCAACATCGTCGTCACTACAACTACTCTTACCATATTCTAGAAAAATTTAAACACACAGAACTAGCCGTGGGATACCCGCAGAGCACAATAGTACCTCCCATGTACCAGGTGTCGTAAGAGGCGACTGAGGTACCAGAACCGACAGATGGCGGTATAAACATCCGAAACAGTGCAGCTCGAATGCATTGAATGCTCGGATGGGCAGCAGCATCTCTGTCGCGAAAGCAGCAAAAAGGCAATTATTGGAAAAATTTCCCTTTTCTTCGCCTATGTCCAGCAGTGGACTTTCCAATGGCTGACATGAATGATGTTACTCATTTAAACCGAAACAGGTAAACAGATCTGGATGAAATTGTCACAAACAATTTTGATAATAGAACAACAAAAACGCTATTTTTTTACCAAAAACATGTTCCCAGGGGATATAATTTATCTTTTTATTTATTACTATAGACAATCGGTACGACTTTCTGCACGGTTTTGTTGTCAGAGAGCGACGGATTTCATCAGGCATGAAATACTCTGGGATGATATTTAAAATAATGACCTCTTACTTTCGCTTTAATACGATGGGACGTGATAGATGGCGCTAATGGTAGTGATCCTGTCTTGTGCGCTAAAGGTCGTGGTTTCGATCCCTACCCAGAACAAATATTTATATGAGGAATATTTATAGTTGTTCTGTGTTTGGGTTTTATGTATAACTATTTATTGAAGTATTATGTTAATAATTCCTCTGTTGCCTGATGTCCGTAACACGAGTGATTTAGCGACTTATCACGGAGTCAGGTCAAAGTCCGAGATGTCGTCAAAATTATTATTATGATGTACCATTATACTCCGTCTTGTTTTGATATTGTCAAGAGTTTCAGACACTCGCGTGGGTGGTCCCCTCCCGAACAATGCGGGTCCTGATAAAAACTGAGACTTGGCCCGAGTGAAGCATGCAGCTGCAAACTTTGTGAATATCGCAGCTGACACGACGTCGGGGCATTCGGAGTTGGTTCTGGAAGGACATGTAGACATATTTACGCTCAAACTTTGCGATTCACTTAGAACACTGCGCCGGCAAAACAATATTCAGTACATTTGACAATAAAAAAACGAATATTTATGATTTCAGTAATAGATGTAACTATCCATTTAAGTTTATCTATATATAGAATGGTACAGCTATATGGGCGACTCGTGTACGCTAAAGATCATGGGTTCGATCCCCACGCAGGATAAATGTTTACATTTTTTGTATATTTGTTGTTCCACAATAAACAGGCTTAATCTATTATATAAATTATTATCGACAAAGCGAATCGCAAAACTGAAGTGATAGTTCGAGGAACAGATGGCCGATGGGGGAGAAAGGTTTCCGAGTGGCAGCCACGTACCGGAAAGCGCATCGTGAGACAGGCACCCCGCCAGATGGAAGGAACGAACTGGTGAAGGTATCTTGAAGTTGTTGGTTTTAGGCGGCAGAAAACCAGAAGTTGTGGAGAAAGCTTGATGAGTCCCACATGGCAGTCAAATATTACAGTAAAGTTTTATGTTGTAGACTATTTATATTCTGGAGATGTCCAAAGCTAGACACATCGTATTATTTCAAAACAGACGCGAGCAATTACGTCTTCTCTATTGTTGTTAGCAGCGTTTCCGCTCCAAAAACAAGCGTCTGTTTGCTTACTCAATCACATTCTACTCGCAGGCGGCACCGAGCACTTCAATTGGTTTATATGCTAATCAAATTCTTGTTTTTGTTCTGACCAACTTCTCGCTTAATTCAGCGCGGGCTGGTCCTAAGCAAACGGTCCGAGGAAAGTATGTTTACTAAAATATTTATATTTGTTTGGCTCATGGGAGCGCGGTGGGAGTGAGTTACCGCTAGTATGGGCTTAGCGGGGTACCGCGGCAACGTTGAACTAATTACTAATTCCAATGATCGAATGTAAACATCTGAAATATCATTACAACAATCTTGTTTGTGAAAAAGAAATCCGCGATATCGTTTGTGATATTGTTTTATTATCTTATTATGTGATATTGTCCGCGATATTGTTTTGATTACCTTTTCTATGGCCACCCTTGGGAACTCTTATTTTCTTGGTACTAAATGCAAAATATGCCATTTCCCAGCGGTCAGCTATCCACAGGCTTCCAAAATCTTTGACCATAATTATCGCGCTGGGCTGTCGTTGTTGCGGTCGCAGAGCGTAGCCTCGCTATAGGATTGCTGCTGCCTATCTCCACCCGGTTGCATTTGAACTCTTTTTCGAGTAGATATACTATTCTAACCTGCCGGTACTTAACGGGTATTGACATTAAAACATTAGTTACTGGGTATAATTTGAAATGGATCGTTAGAAATAGTTTTTACTTATAACTTAATGTAGATTGTACTTACGTAAAAATGTCTAGCGGAAGTCCAACAGAGACTTACGTCGTGCCCAGAATTCATATAAACACCGATTACATAGACGACAAGTCGTCAGAATTCCTAGATTATTATAGATTGTATTTAAAAGCTGTTACTCACTTAACAACAAAGGCCGATTCAGTTGTCACAGAGGCCATTTCAGCGAAGATTATAATTAGATATCTTTGTCTTCTCAGATAAATAGAGGCATTCAGAGTTATCTTTCGCAGCGTTACATTATAAACCAATATTTCTGGACGTTCTCGTGAGTTCGTAATTGCTAATGTCGGCTTATTACTTCCACACACAGATACGAAATTATTACATCTAATAACATTATATTAGGTAAAGAATACATATGTACTTTAATTTATTTATCTATGCTTATTATAGTTACATATATTCTGGTTTAGGTCTATGTATTTCTAGTACAAATAATTTGGGAATAAATTCAAAAATGAAAATAATTATTTTTTATAATCTTTTAAGATATGTGTTTGACGGGCCCGATGGCGCAGATGGTAGTGATCCTATCGTGTGCACTAAAGGTCGTGGGTTTGATTCCCACCCAAAGCAAATATTTATATGATGATATTTGTGTATGTTTTGTGTCTAAAAATATATATTTAAGTAGTATATTTTTGATTCCTCTGTTGTCCGGTGTTCGTAACACAAATGCTACAAGCGACTTACCACGGGGTCATGTTCATGTATAAGATGTTGTGGGAATTTATTGTTATTATTTTAGACAAAAATCAATAATCTATTTCGTTCAACATGTAAAACGAGTTACTAGTGAATTACGAAATATATCTTCTTACAGAACTAATCTTTGACTTCGTCAACAAAGGCGCCAAAAAAGAAGTATACTGGTTTAGTAAGAAAATTCAATTCTTAAATCTAGTTGATAGTGTCGTAAGAGGCGTCTAAGGTACCAGAAACGACAGATGGCGTTCTATCCATGCAAAAGTCAGCTCAAATGTACAGGGCGGGGATGGGCAGCAGATTCCCCGTCGCGGAAGCGATTCTGCGATTGCCAACAAGCTTGCCTAGCGCGCAATTATGGGCAACCCCCCCCCCCCCCCAACTACCCCCTTTTTCGTGAAGGCCTATGTCCAACAGTGGACTTTTAATGGCTGATATGATGATGATGATGATGTGTGGAATTAGAGTAACTAATAGAGTCGGATCGCGGAGAGTAAAATTTGTTTGTCAGAGTAGAGTCGGTGCATTCTATTCGATACTCAGTAATATTTAAATATTATTTATTTAAAGGATTGTAAAATGGTTAACCTCTAACAAGAACTATAAACTAACTACGATCATAATCTCCTAATTCTGGTGACCTGTATTACGGGTCTCTGAACGTACGCGGGCACCAGTCTCCCGCGACTGGTTTATAACTATATATGTACATAACATTTACAAGCCTATATTTCATGTTATCATTTGTGGAGAGAAAAACAAAGATTTTATTTCTTTATAATGTTTGTGCTCGCATTTTACACTAATGACGACAACTACATACGCAACCGCTAGTGATGATGTCAACGAAAACAATGTTTCTCCGATATATTTTTTTCATAATAAAGTTAGAATATCAAAGGTAAAATAAGGTAAATTCAAACATCTCACACATTGACCTGACTCCGTGGTAAGTCGCTCAAAGCACGCGTGTTACGGACATCAGAGAATAGAGGAATTACGAATGTAATGCTTAAATACATAAATTTACCACCCAAACACAGAACAAACACAAATATCTTCATATAAATATGTGCTCGAGTAGTAATCGAATACACTACCATCTGCGCCATCGGGCCCGTAAAAACAATATTGCATCTTATTTCGTATACAATTATATATATTCTCAAAATATTTGTATATACTAGAAACACTTAACATAAATAATATCTGACTGATGTAGTAGAGAAAAAATACGGCTTTAATGGAAAACCGACTGAAAAAAGCCCTGTAAATGCCTCCGATAATTGATTTATCTCTGTTCCAGTGACGATCACTCCATCCCCCGCCATTTGCACTTAGTTCATATATTATTTGCACAATTAATTCCACGCATAAAAAACAAAGGGTCATAAAGTCATAACTAAGTCGGTTAAAATAGCTTGTAGCATAATAATTCATTTAAACAAACATACTGTAGACATTCGAAGCTGGTAAAGCTGTCAAAGTATGAGGTATGATTAAAAAAATAGGTAGCAAAAGTGTGTACTACTTACATACGTAACACAGATAGCTGTGAGGTACCGGCAGAGCAGAATAGTACCTCCCCTCGTACCAGGTGTCGTAAGAGACGACTGTGGTACCAGAACTTACAGGTGGCGGTATATCCATCCGAAACAATGTATCAGTTATGCACAGGGCGGGGATGGGGCGCAGCATCCCTTCGCGAAAGCTGCACTCTGCGATTACCAACTCGCCTGCCCATCGCGGCAATTACAGCCAAAATTCTTCGTACCTCTTTTTTGGGAAGGCTTATGTCCAGCAGTGGACTTCCAATTTCTGATATAATGATGATGATCGCTGGTGATGGATGATAATGGTAAATATCAGATCATTAGCATGGAGAGTATAACTGCACTGTTAAAATAACAGTGCAGTTATTAAAAATTATTATAATCTAACCGAACCTAATATAATAGGTTCTGCGCGTTAAATTAATGCAAATTTTCATATTTGAGAAAATATTTTCTATAAAACAATTCAACTTGCCTCAGGCTTCAGGCGATTCTCGAACCTGCATATTTTCTTTGCCGGGGGCCTGCACTACCAAGACCTTTTTTCAAGTGTTTGTTTTAGTACTAAGTATTCCTTCAATGCTGCAAGTTTGAAGCAATTAATTACAATATTTAATGAAATGTCATCACAAATACAACACTAGGAGAAAATCGACTATAAAAGTTTCGATAACACAACAGTAGTGTAGTTCCTTGGCAAGGCAAAGATGCAGGTTCGAGTCCCGCCTATGACTGAGACAAGTTTTTTCTAGTGAATATTATCTTAAATACTGCACTATTTAAAGTTCCGCGAACAACTTGTGTAACGCAACATTACTCCCATCAGCATCGCTAACCATACTTACCCAAGAGGAAATATCGAAAAAAACGTATTTCCATAAATTTCCTTTGTGCTGCACATAATTCCATCATGTCCATGAACATCAAAGCACATGTCTCTCAGACGGGGGCAATCAAGCGTGAGCGGGCCTGCGTCTCGAATTAGGTTCGAGCGAGCGCTCGTCGGGAATCGGGAATCGGTAATCTGTTCGCGAATCGGAAACGTTTCACTTTATTGGTTATCTTAAAGTACGGTAATACACTTTTGACGTTACGCAAAAATCTGAGCGCCGATTTACGGGTCAATGCGTATCCGACTTGTCAGCCGAACGTGTTACGTCTGAAGGGGGCGGCTTACAAATAGTATCTGCTTAATATACAACCCCAAATGTTCGCGTCGCCGTTTAATCAGCACATTGATAGAATACTAATTGTCTGCCCTGGCTTCGCACGAGTATTTAAAAAAATTATAATTTTTACCAAATTAGTTTTTTGCGCCAGGTACTCAACAAGAGTAAAATAGTATACAAGCTATAACATTAATAGAGGAAAATTTGGAAGCTTCCAACTCCTAGTCCCGTCCCCTCCTCCCGTATGAATGAATTCAAATAAATTACAAAACACAGATTTAATTAAATGTTTTTAATAGCATGAAACTCAAGTTTTATCAAACTCGTTGCTAATTTCAAACGTTTTCCATACAGATTTGCAGTCCCTATTTCACTCCTTTAGGGGTTTTTTTAAATGTCTTCTTGTTTTATTTCAGTGCCAAATGAAATAAAACAACGTCCCCTATTTCACATTTCTAATATTAGCAATCCCGAGAATCTATATGTCAGATGGAATTTCTAGTTTTTTACGTACAAAGTCTTAACACTATATATAGGTAGGTATACGTTTAGACATTCCTCAATCAGGGACGGAAATGTTTATTCCTCTTTTCATTGAACCAGGAACGACTCCAAAGACCGTATACAAATAAAAATTAAAAAATAAACAGAGATGTAAATACGGCTACATGTTGTGTAAATATATTTTCAGCGTTTCACGTGAAATAAAAAGCGGTCGCCATAGTAGCCAATAAATAAACAGAGGTATCACTAGCGCGTTGCCAGCCTTGTGTATTGCAGACGTTACGTAACATTACCCAGTAACTTCGACCATCGCAGCCTTCAAACCGGAACACCGCATTGTCGAAATGAGCAAAAATAGTGGAGTTACGAGGTTCCAAGTATATATGTAATCCAGAATAACTACATATATATAAAACTCAATTTATTATGTCTTATTGAAGTTTACTTTCACTTTATATAGTTAAGGGATGCGTTGTGCTACATGCTACATATTTATAAGCTTTTCGTGGCAACCTATTATTAAATAAGTGCAAAGAAATGTACAACACTATCCTTGTACTTCTTTAGCTATTAAGGTGACCTTGTTGGTTGTCTTTAAAAATAAAAAGATATCTGAGAATATTTTTTAATTTTTTACATACATTTAAACAATGAATCTTGTTAAATGAGACTCGATTTCTTAGCCTTTCAGTTTCTTAAAAAATTTAAATCCGCGCTTAACATTTTGTTGTCACAGAAACTATCCCGCTGAACGCTATATGAAGTAAAAATCTAACTATAAAACATATAATAAAAACATTATATATACTTAGATCCAGGAAAACAGTTAAATAAAATAGATCAAGTTATGACGCGTAAGCTAGACATATCAAATGAAGTAAGCCCTTCAGGTCGGCCGTAATCAGAGATGACACAGCTGCGGAATAACAATCAATTCACGATGCTTCTTCTTGATGCATGACATTCGGCGCGCGACAGACAGTTGATAACATTCATAATTGGACTAGACGAAAGCCGACGATATTTACATAAACTAAGTAAATAAGCTCACAGAGACACCATATTTACTTTTCATGATAAAAGTTAAAAGTAAGTAAGTTATAAGGTTGTATTATGATAAATCAACGATTTAATTATCTATAAAAATATGAATTATGTTTGTTTATTTTTTAGAAAATAATAAATTAAATAAATTCCCATAACATATCATACATTAGCCTGATTCAGTGATAAGTCGCTAAAAGTAACGGACATACAACGGACAGCCGAATTACAAATATATAACTTAATTACATATATTTAACACGTAGTATTCATAACACAAGTGCTATAAGGGACATATCATGGAATCAGGTCAACATACGAGATGTTATGGGAATTTATTATTTATCAAAGTGCTCTCCAATGTCACCTATGTTCTATACCGAAAAGAGCTGTAATGAATTCACGACACGAAAGTGAATCCATCATCCATAATTCCAAGATAAGCCACCAACTCCCGCGGGGCGGGTGACGAGGCGAGTCACACTTACTGCTATCTATCTAAACAGATTGAGACGGATTAGCAACATGTTTGATGCAAGCCAATATTAAATTTTTCGCCGCGCGGTACCGGCAGAATAGAATAGTACCTCCCCAGAACCAGGTGTCGTAAATAAGTTCCATTGGTACCAGAACCGAGACCGTGTAGCTTAAATGCACAGGACGGGGATGGACAGCCGCATCCCCGACACAAAAGCTACGCTCGGTGCTTGCCAACACGCTAACTCATCAATTATGGGCAAATCCCCCCTTTTTGAGCAAGCCTTTATCTAGCAGTGGACTTACAATGGCTGGCATGGTCATGAAGATAAATATTGAAATAAATAGATAAATCAATTCCCATACATTGATCTGACTCCGTGGTAAGTCGCTTAAAGCACTTGTGTTGCGGATGCAAGTCAACAGAAGAATCACAAATATACTACTTAAATACACAAAATCATGGTGGGAATCGAACCTATGACCATTGGCGCATAAGATAGGATCACTACCGTCTACGCCTTCGGGCCCGTCACATGATATATTTTTCAAACGTGTACCAAGATGCGTTCTTCTAATGCGTTCGCTCATCACAAAGCAGATCCAAGTCTTCAAGCGACAGATTACAGCACATCCCACACAAGCATAAAACGAGTATCAACACGGGGCGAACCATGCGAGTCATTTAATTTGAATAGGTGTTCGAGTCGCTTTTGTGTACAGTGCACGGTCTACTGGCGCGTGCCCTTTGCCAAGCTCCTTGAGGTTGCTGCGCGCCTGGTACAATACAGCCGCGGAGCCGGTTTCCTTTTCTTTGTTACTTAATTCAGTAATGTATGTCCCTTTTGTCGACTGAGCAGGCACGAGACAGCAGACTGTTAAATTATTTCTTTTGAATAGAAAAAATACGTTTCCTTGTTGGATGAAACAAGTCTTGTTATTATTACATACAATCATATTTGCACCCACCCGATTCGTCGGCGTACGCTTGACACCATGTAAAGGGATACAATCTCTGCACTTTTGAATATATCTTCAGACGCTCGTAAAAAGTATTACATTGACATTGATCAACGAAGTCACCTCTCTCCCCACCATTCCGAAGGGGGTAAATATTCCGAAAAAATTCGCCGCCATCCGTTATTGAATTTAGCCGCGCCGATAGCTGTATAATACTGTACAACCGAGGTTTCCGAAAGCGGATCGCGCCTCGGGCGGGAATCGAATTTAGGACCCCGAGCTACCCAAATTGATTTACCTTACCCTTCCAGTGAGGTTACGCCACTCACACGATAAAATCAGAGGATGTGATTCAAAATAGGGGGGAAATATCGCTGTGAGCGTATGTCGCGCCGTGTCGGGAACACTCGCCCGTACTGGAGCTAGTGTTTCCTCACAATTGCCTCTGTGCCGAATGTTATTCCTCTCGTTACACATTTTATTGTAAAACAAAGGTATCCATTCCATACAATTGAACGAATGACACAAGGCTTCCCGAATTCTTTTCATTCAACATACCATTTTTTACCTTTGTGTAGGTATTTTTCTTTCATTCCGTGTAAAACTGTTATGATTGTCAATTCTTCTTATTCACATCCGGCAAAACTAACGAAACAAATTTGAAATATAGAATGAAGAAAGTTGAAATAATAAATTAATATACGCTCGAGCAATTTTTCATAATTCTATTCCAGGAAGATCGCATCGACAGTAAACAGGTGATATCTTTATCTTTTGTTATCGTCTTATAAACATTAAATCACGTTGGTTTATTTACCATAAAAATATATTTTTTTAAAGACTATAAATATGTTTAAGTTAGATCTGAGCCGGGAATGGAGCGTTCTTAAAGTAAGATAATGCGACGTTTTTTTAAAAAGTATTTAACTTCAATCATAGACTTTGCGGTACCACAATGTGAGGGTTTTTCACGCTATTTTATGTTGTAAGTGGCGTCCGTACGTCACTCAACCACCATTCTCTTTTCGGCATTTGTCCACTGCAACTTACTCGTAATTTTCGAAATAGTTTATTATTCCTCGTCTTCATATAAGATACAAATTCGCAATGAAACACAAATCAAAGCTCATCCCTGGTTCGCTGGACGACACCATTATATTGGATACCAAATGCAGTAATAATCTCACACAACGATATATTTCGTGAACGTCAAACGCGAGTCAGTCCGTTGTTGACTGCAGTAATTTTGGATCACAATTCAGTTATGCTGACTGTCCTCTCTTAACTATATATGTTTATCATATAACACATTGCAATCATAAATTGATATAAACTTTCTAATTTAACCGTGAGTTACCGACAGAGTAAAATATCACCTCCCACTGCACCAGGTGTCGTAAGAGGTATCAGAACCGATAGTTGGCGGCATATTCATCCGAAAAAGTGCAGCTCAAATGCACTGGGCGGGAATGGGCAGCAGCATCCCCGTCGCAAAAGCTGCGCACTACGATTGCAATCACGCTTGCACAGCGTGGCAATTATACGCAAAAAACCTCCTTTCTTGGAGAGGCCTATGTCCAGCAGTGGACTTCCATTGGTTCATAACATCGGTTATTAGTTTAGGAGTTCACCCCGGTCATAAACAAAGATATAGCAATGGTTACACTTATTTGAAGTGTAACCATTGCTATATCTTTCGTGAATAGTTTTCGTGAATTTTAAATAATAAACTACTGATAAAAAGTATCTTTATTTATAAATAAGGAACGCGTAAATGTTAGAAAATACGGTTCTTCTACAAGACGGCACGTGTCCGAGTGAATATCAAAACTGTTTACGTTATCTTCCCTGTCTCTTTCACCAATCATCTTATCTTCTTAATATATATATATATATATATATATATATATATATATATATATATATATATATATATATAAATCACGTGTCACGTTGTTTGTCCGCGATGGACTCCTAAACTATTTTTTTAATTAAATTTGCACACCGTGTGCAGTTTCGATCCAACTTGAAAGATAGAATAGCCTACATTTTATTGAAAATTATTTGTCTATTATTGGGCATTTGTAATTATCTGTTGACTCCAAACGATTTTAACAGATGGCGATAACTCTTGACTGGATTGGGTAAGTAATTAATATACGGCGCTGCTATGTTAAAGCATCCATACGCAATTTTAGCGAACATTCGATGAAAGCCAAACATAACATCCAAACCATCGGCATGCGATCGACAGGAATGTCTCTCATCACGAGAAATAATTGTTTCCAGTTCGCAGTCAATATTCACAAGTACCAAACTGTAGTCTCGTTTATGCTTAAATTTCTATTCGGTAACTGCACAACCCGCATCAATTCAGGCGTTATTGATGCCGAATTGTTTTTTTATTATTAGTCGTCTGACAAACAAACATACAAACGGCGTGATAGTAAGCGCCACCACATCCTATATTACGAACTCACGTTCGTAATATCACAAGGATATCACTAAGGCGATACCAACTTTACTAAAAAGTTGCTCATAAGTTTCATTATCACTAGCACTTTACTACAAAGTCTTGACATGAATATCTCCATTTGCACATTATACCGCACTAGCAACCACCGGCGACTCCGTCATATATAATTTATACCTACCCTTCATTTTCTTGTAGGGTTATTATTGAGTTAGAAAAGTAAGGGTATAAATACAATTACACTAAATTATAAAATAAAAAAATTATTAATAATATAATGTAAAAGAAAGATGAACAAAATCATTCGGGTATAACCTCTTAATATTGATCGTTGGGACAAGCGAGCACTATAGTGTGTTCGGGCTTCTAAGCTCGGCTGCGAGAAAGAGCGGTTGAGTGCGAAGACGATAATAATTGCGAAGAACGTGAAATTATTAATTGAACGTGAAAAAATAGTACCTCTTCTAACTAGACGAAGGTAACCGATAGATGGCGGCATACCCATCCGAGACGGTGTAGCTCAAATGTATAGGGTGGGGATGGGCAACAGCATCCTCGTCGCAAAGGCTGCGCTCTATGTACTTCCAATGAATACAGAATAATATTAGGAAATAACATAAAAGTAATTGAGACGTTTTTTATTTAACCTTAGATAAGAAAGGGTCTGAGCTCGATTATTCTCCAAAATAAATTAGGAAATCAAATTTAAATAATAAATAAAGTTCATCAAAAGCTACTAATGAAACCGCTTATATAAATAAGTAGGAGCAACTATACCTGATAGAAACACGTTTCAAAAATTTCACTGAATTACAAAGATACGTATTTTAAAGCCATAACCAATACTTACTTTTACTAGTTCAAGTGATCATCATTACCTTATCAGCCATTAGAAGTCCACTGCAGAACATAAGACTCCCAATGAAAGGCAAAATTTTGGCAAAAATTGCCGCGCACGGCAATCGTGTTGGTAATCACATACCATAGCCTCGCGACGGGGATGTTACTGCCCATCCCCACCTTGTGCATATTAGCTACACTATTGCGGTTGGATATCCCACCATATGTCGATTCTGGTACCTTAGATGCCTTTTACTACACCTACTCTGCTGGTGCCTCACGGGTTTCAACCAGTAACAACATTTAATTAATGAGTAACGTCTGTATCCATCACCAATCGCCATCATTGCAACTGTAGACTGCTAGACAGAGGCTTCCACAAGGAATAAGGCACAATTGCCATGCTGGGCAGGAAGCACGCAGAATGTAGGTTCGCAACGGGAATACTGTCCATCTCCGCCCAGTAGTATTTAAGCTACGTTGTGGGTGAATATATTGCGGTAATACCTTAGTTACGACTGTTACGCTAGAGATACAAATGTAGATACTATACTAATCTGTCGGTGCCCCACGGCTGAATTGGAAATGAATTACAGTTTATTCCTTATAAACTATTCCCTAATATATCCTATCCTAACAACGAGCTGTATTTTTCAGCTAAAAAAGCAATTACCAGACTCAACGTCACTCGGGACGTAAGCCATTATTTACCAACGGCGCAAATTAAACCAACAATTTATACGGAACCGGAGACTTATTCTAGTGTAAATGCAGCTGAAAGCCGTCGGATATGCAAATGTCGCGATCTCTAATTAAAATTCTGGCGCGCAATAACGGCAAGTCGTCGCGAACCGGCTAATACCGGCGCGAACCGGCGGCAACCGGTTTCAATCGGTCCGAGCCGGAGTTCAATTCAAATTCGAACCGTTGTGGATGAGCAATACACGGATTCGCATCCAATCAGATATTCAGGTGTAAATAATCGTGGGGTTGGTTAGTGTGTGGCCACGCAACGAGCAACGGAAGCGGATTTAGTTTAATTTCAAAGGTAATATGAAAGTGTGTCAGAGGTGCTGGACCTGACAGACCTTAATTCCACTGCCACTGTACGGATGGGCGAGATCGCATAACTACTTCTGAGAGGCCCACGGGGTCAGAGCGGGGGCTGCCGCGATTGCTCCAGGCTGCCTCGGAGGCCAGCCTTAGACTTAAGTGGACCTCGTTGGAGATATTTACATCACAGAATACAACAGAGGTGGACTGAGTTAACCCGGTCGCAGTAATTCGGTCGATATTTGCCAGAGGTGTGAGAGATTACAAGCGAACGCTACTATAAAGAAGAAAATTTGAGTCTAGTTTGTGGAAATCCCGCGAGAGGGGAACTGAGGAAAGCGTTTAAACAAGGCTGGTAGTGGAAAACGTGTCGCGGTCTGCGGTAACCAACAGAGACATCTTTTCGTACAGTATGCTTGAATGCTCAATCGGATACTTTTTTCTCAAGAAGTTTGTTTCCGGACGAGGCTTTGATTGTTTTAATTGTAATAAGACAAAAGAAGGTGCTCAATGATAAACGAGGGAAAATGTTTCCAAATGCTGCACATTAACTTACTAGAAATAGACTTCATACAAAGGCCGTCTTTTTAGATTACGAGGTCAGCAAACAAGCGTACGGTCCGCTTGATGGTAAACGTGACCGCAGCCTACATATGCTTCTGTCACTAGCGTGTCGCCAACCCTGTAAACTGAAGACACCATGTCACTTTTACCCGGTGATTCCACTGCCTCACTCACCCTTTAAACCAGACACAGCCAATGCAAACACACCAATGCAGACGATATTCGTAAGAGGTCTACTTCATGTAAAATTCTGTCTGCATTGGACCTGAGACCTGACTCTCACCTATTTTTTATTAAAATAGCAGCGTTTGCATTACTGTGTTTCGGTTTGAAAGGTGAGAGAAATTGAAATTGAATTTGAATTTGAAAGGTGAGAGAGGCAGAGAAATTACTGGCTAATCAAGCGTCTATAGGCTGCGGTGATACTTACTATCACGAGGACTGTATATTTGTTAGTCTACTTGGTATAATAAAAAAAAAATTAACCCTCCCAGCCTGTTGAATGGCCCCATGCGTGTGTGCAGACCAAGCGTGCCAGTAGCCTTCGGTTTCTCGACTATCTTTCAGCCCGGCTGCGCTCACATTCGGATTCAGTTTTCCAGTTCAACAAACTTCTTCCGGGAATCTCTCCCTTATTTTTGTTGTTTGCTCAGGAGAACATTTGACAGCTAACGCGAAGATTCTAAAGATTTTTTCGTTGCTTTCTAGATTATCTAATGGTGGATTATTATTGCTAAGCAGTTGTAGTGGCAATCTTGTAATGGAGGTTCGCGACGCGGATGCTGCTGCTCATAACCGCCCTGATATATATATATAGGTGGCGCTGTTTTGGATTCACCGCCGCCATCTTTCGGTTCGGGTACCTCAGTTGCCTCATGCAATATCTGGTACAAAGGGAGGTGTTATTCTACTTTAACTAATGTTCATACGAATCCTGTACCCAAAACTAGTATTTTTGAACTCGCAAAAGTCTGCGAGTAGTCCCGATTGACTATGTAAAATACTCTCGGCCCCGGCCCTTGTACTATAGTGATTTGTTTCAACGTGTCAATATCTTATTGCATTAACTTTTACACATTCATTGCGGGTCGCGTGATAAAATACGTAGGTTCTTCCGACCGGGGCCGGCGGTCGAACCGCGGTCAGGCAGTGTTCACCCGGCCATTTGTCCAGAGTCCCCTCATTAATCGACCAGGAGCGTAAGCGTAGTTTTTAGCGGGGATTAAATGACCCATTCCGTAGGGTTTAGGCTTCGTTACGGGACTGGGAGAAGGAAATGGTGATAGTAATGTGAAGGTAACCTCCAAAATGGACGCTGGCTTTTTTAACCGTTCCTCCTTAAAAATTAGAACCTGCAATGCGGGGCATATAAAGCATACAACTACAGCACTTCTATGTAATTATTTGTAACATGTTGCAAATCGGAATTTAAGACCTCTAACATGCCTTTGTTGTTAATAATTAATAACAATCGTAAAAAAATACATTAACTTTCAACCATTTCTTTCAAGTTTTGTTGTTTACTGAGTGAATTTGCTGTGTAAAACGCAAATAAATTGAACTCAAATATCAATCGCGAAGTGGCGTGCGATTTGTCAATATACGAAAACAAAAATGGCCGATCAAGTAAGGCATCATACACGCGATTCTGAGCTCGTTTTAACGCTGTCGATAAGAAGCAGTTTATATGAAAGCTTGATTCTTCAAAACCACGTAAGCTTTATCATCTTCTTACTTCCGTATCATCATTGTCACTTCAGCCGCAAAACATCCACTGCTGGACATAGGCCACTCCAAGTGATTTGCAATAGGACCGATCGTATGTGGCCTGTATCTAGTGCGATCTTTAATCAGACCATCTGACCACCTTGTGGATGGTCTCCATTCCAGAACCTTACGACTCCATCGTTCATCGGTTGTGTCCACTGCCACTTCAACTTAGTAATCCACCTAGCTATGTTGGTAAATTGAAACTCACGGATTCGACTCCTCATATCTGATTCGATCGCGCAAAGAGACTCCGAGCATTGCCCTCTGCATAGCTCGTTGGGCTAATTTTAGTTGACAATTATACTTACGTATAATTGCAATTAACTTCAGTGTTTATATGCGTCAAGAACACATTCGTGAGACACGTGTAAAGCTGAAATTCGCAAACCTGATTCACGGGAGTGGTATTAAACCGGAATTACTCACAGTACCGCTGGCGAGGCGCGACTGCATACCGCTTTGTTCCCGACTCGATAATTTACTTCGGCACCATTCCCAACTTGGCAACTTGCAAATCTAATACATATAGAAAAGTAGTTCTTCCTGTTAGTACACTCACGGGCAAACTAAGTTTGCTGCAGTGAGTTTTTTTTTCAGAGTCATCATGTCAGCCATTGGAAGTCCACTGCTGGACATAGGCTTCCTCAAGAAAGAGGAAAGGAGGGCTTTTGCGACGGGGAAGCTGTTGCCTTTCCCCGCCCTGTACATTTGAACTACACTGTCTCAAGGAGAATAGTACCTCCTCCTGCACTGGGTGTCGTAAGAGGCGACTAAGGTACCAGAACCGACAGATGGCGGTTAAATGTACAGAGCGGGGATGGGCAGCAACTTCCCCGTTGCGAAAGATACGCTCTGCAATTGCCAGCACGCTTGCCCAGCTTTCTTGGGGAGGCCTATGTCCAACAGTAGACATTTAATAGCTGGTATAATGATGATGATGACCTGTAAAATGTTTCCCTAGTGACTAACTACTCTCCTTATATATCCAAGGCAACTGTACGGAGCGCAGTATGCTTAATACTTTAAAACCAACTAGATTAATCCAAAAAACATATACATAATCCATGAAATTAAATAATAATGCGATTAAACCTCAGCTTCACAATTAGGTGCGCGTACAAAATCCGAACTGTGCCCACAAATGTCCGACCACAAGCAGAGTTTAAACCCTAACACGAGCGGACAGGTGAAACCGGCATATTAACCTGCATTATGAATGCCGGCCGGACAAGGCCTGCGGCGAACTGGAGGCGCCATTCGGCCCGCATTACATTATTAACCGGGAACAGAGTTTAACGGCTGACCTTCGTTTGCACGTGAAGCCTTCGTCCTACACAACGCGGTGAGACAAAATCGCTCATTATATTATACGAGTAGTGTTTTGTTTGAGAATAAACCAACCATACCAAGCCGCATCAATGGCCGCTCGCAGCATCGACAGGATATATTCGGATCGCGACTTAGTGAGCTAGGGATGATATTTCACATTATCCACTAACTTCTGCGTGTTTCTGCATAACCCAGCTTACACATTTCGTATCGAGTTGAATTCTTAATACCTTTCACCAGATATCATTAGAAGAGACTGAGAATCCATAGTACCTAAGCTTTAAATGATGGAAACGGGCTGATGGCTTTCCTTCGCGCTTCTACGATTTCGCAATTGTAAACCGTAGGTTTCACCCATAACAATTTATCAGCAAATAGCCTCAATGATTATTTCTATTTTAAATCTAATGCCTTATTAACAACAGCGTAGATCATAATGACGGCACGTTATCCCTACGAAGGGCAATATTATAAAATGAGGTTCTCAAAAATCCCATACAAACTGCTGATGCTTAAAACCACAACTCCAGATTTTCAATGCACTGAATGACTTCCCTCTCAAAAATGATGTAAAGAATATACTTCTCAAGTAGCATCTCACCCGAACTCAAATAGGGCGACTTCCAGTCATCAACATTGAGGAAATTTAAAATGTCAAGCGTCCAACACAACCGACCAAAGGCCAACAACTTGGGGGTCAACTGGAAAACTGAGCCCCAACTTCTCCGGTCCTCAATAATTACCCTTAGGGTTCCATCTTGTCGGAAATTCCCGCATTAATAATAAACAGGGCCTCAAACAAATTTGAAGGCGGTCAACTTACAACTCGTTTAGGACCGGTAACGAAGTTTGCATTCGTTCGGAAATCGTCCGCTTCCGACTACTTAAAATGCAAATGCCTCATTTAGCACTTACCTTTTAACCAACCTGATTGGAATTTATTACGGAGATTTAGTTTATTACGGAATATCTGTTCCTGACCACAACACACAATACAGTTTGAGATTTCATTTCCTAAGATACTGTCAATATAAATTGAAGATGTAAAGCAATAATAATACCTAGTAATAACACTGAAACTGACTGAAGAATACTGACAACATTTAGTTTTTCACAAAAAAAAATTTTAGACACTTGTAATATCACAAGGATATCTGTGCTCTCTCACCTAGACCCGTGACCTCAGACCGGAACACCGCAATGTGAACACTGCTGTTTGGCGGTAGAAATAGGTGAGAGTGAGGTACCAATGCAGACATCCTTTTCTATGAGGTCTACCTCATGTCCTGAAAGTCTAGCTGGACCTAAGGTTTGTGGACTGCTATTTCATGTTCAGAACACACTTTCGACTCCTAGAAACTTACGAACATGTTCTGAATAAAATGATATTACTAGAGGTTTATAAAGTAGTTGATAGTTCTTTTGGACCTTTTCAAGCATAACATATTGCATACGTTTTCCTGGCACATTTCCAGTTTGCAGCAACGTTTAAATTTGAATAAATACATATTTTGTAAGTTATCATTTATTCAATACTGACAGCACGTATTTCATAAAACCTGGATCGTGCTGGACGAATCTATATAAACGGGAATCTCCTGCTAAATATTTATATGTTGCAGTTTTTATAAAGTAAAAAAAGGCATAAAATAAACTGCCTTCATTTTGCTCAAACACAGTAATCTAAGAGAGTATTTGTCTACTGCCCGACGCGCAATTACGCAATACGCCTGCTAGATAAGAATCGGGTGAACCCGTCCGTTTTACGGCCGGACATACATCACCGGTCGGCCGGCTGTCCGGCTGGCCGGCGCGGCGGCACGGCCGGCCGGCTCGGTTTATAGCGCCGATAAATACGTCATGTGCTAAGTATTGTGATGTGACTCCTCGTTCAGATAATGCGGGGAGTTAGCGAAGATTAAACGCGGTCGCCCGAAATAATTTACCACTGGACAGATTGTAGGATCTATTTCAAGCGTGGCTTATTTCAAACACTTCTATTCGTAGGGTGCATTGCACACTCTCTAGCAAACTCGAATTTTGTCGAGCCTCTCGTGCTGAGAAAAGTAATTTTCCACTCTACTTCACAATTCCGTAATATTAACAAAGAGATGTGCCGTGCCTCCTTCCAATTTTATTAACTAACATTTTTTGCGCAGCACTAAAAATATTTCGCTCAAATTGATAACACAACATAACCAAAGAGCATCCCGAAATTGTCAAGCCAGATGACGCCGGATCGACGTATCGAAAAATGAAAATAGGGTGTCGTTAAAGCGTGCCAACAGAATTAACTCGATATGTACCAGGGGCGGCGAACCGGCGAGGCGGTGAAGATACGGCGATTCAATCAGGGCGCCATTACGGCCCCGCGACCCGCACCCTCGCCCCTCGCCTCGGGCCGTGGGCTATATTGCGAAAATGCACCTCATGGCGTTTATGTGGTCTTGGTACTTTTATTGCATAAACATTTGTTTATTAGCTGCCAATGCTGTATTCCCTGCCGGCACTTACCTGGAAAGAGGAAAAAAAGCGATTAGATATTTTGTTGAGATGGAAGATGAATTACGTAACTCAATATTACTGTTAAAGATTGTTAAAATCAATAGATGTGATGAGTAGTGGATCAATATAAACTTATTCATATTCATCTAAAGACTGGATACTTAAGATAATCTTATGGTCCATTATGTAATTCAAATTTGTTGTCAACGACTTGAGGAACGGTAGACTTCTAGTAGATCGGTGCAAAAACTTCAGGAGTCCACAGGAGTTTCGTGGAGAAAAGGCACTATCATTTGATGCACTGTGAAGTTTTAAATTGACCAAGAATAGCGGCACGTGACGGCGTCGCAGCGCACACGTGCGCGCTTTAGTCCGCAATGTGCAAAGTTACGCTGCGACGTACATAACATACATTACACATTGCAGAGTAAAAAGTTCGACTCGCGGACTAAATTTTTTTACATATATAACTACATGTTATGTATTCCTGAGGACTTCGTGTATAGCTTGTAATCGTTTGTCTATGTATAAAATAACTATGATGGCATAGTCTAGATTTTTAACTATTTTGGGTTAATTTTTTAAAAGTCGAACAGCAAGGCGGACTGACGATCTGACCAGAGGCAATCGCATATATATAGAACAGCAGACATCCAACGGCCGATATGATATCGATGTGATGTTATTAATTCATTACCTGTATTTAATTAAACACATTTATATAATCAAGAAAAAGATTTTGCTACATATGTTGCGATTTTTAGTTATTTATTTTCTGAATTGTGAGAATCTGATAGCTGTGGGGGTACCGGCGGAGTAGAATAGAACCTCCATCTGGGCCAGGTGTTATAAGAGGCGACCAAGGTACCAGAACTGACAGATAGCGGTATATCCATCCGAAATAGCGCAGCTTAAATTCTACAGGGTGGGGATGGGCAGCAGCATGATCGTCGCAAAATTGCACTCTACGATTACCACCACGCCTACCCAGCGTGGCAATTATGGGCAATAATCCTCCTATCTTAAGGAGTGGACTTTCTATGGCTGATATGATAATGATATAGGCTGACCTAAATCTTAAAATGATATTTCTAAAATCCATCATATAAAAATGCCGAAGATGCACCGCGACTCAAATAAAAGCTTCTCTTATATCAAAGTCCCAGCGCGCCATAACTGCGTAACAGTTTCGCAATGCAGCGCGCATGCAACGAAGCGCGTTGCCCGAGGTCCCGCGACCCCCGCCCGTGCCTCGTCTTCACAAAAAGTCACCTCTTTGTGGATTTTCGAGTTGACCTCAATCTGTGTGCAATTTCCGTGTATTTTTATGTGGGAGACGTGAGTGGCATTTATGTTCTACGTGAAAAAGTTTCAAACGTGAGAAATACTCGTTTCTATGGAATTGCTATGCCTTATCAAACTTGATAAATTTTACCGACCAACCTACCATCTTAAATCCATACTTGACAAATTGAACAAAATTATTACACGTTGTTTTTGTGAAATCGCGAAGCGACTGTCCTTAATTGGATGCTCGTTTTCACTTTAAATCTTGGATTTCAGAAATGTGCACCTCGCACGCTCGCAGCTCAGGTCAAACTAAGAGAATAAAGATACTATATTGGGAATTTAATTTTTCGCACTATCCTCAATACTCAATGCTAACTAGATTTTGTTGAGGCACAAATGAATGGAACAGTTCAGTGGACACAAAATGAAGAATTTTCGGATTATTCTCGAGAACTTACGAGGTATGTTCTTTATATATCCCGGTGAAAGACCCGAGCGGCATGAATGCAAAGGGGCCTTTTGACGGACCGTTCGTTCGAGATTACTTATTGAGGCTGCTTTTTACAGCGACATTTTTGTGAAAGAAGTGCCGCCTCGATTGCGTACATTAATAAAAAAGAGAGTGACGCTTTTATTTTACGATGTTTAAATTAATACGTTTCAGTTTACGAGTGTTGAAACGTCCTTTTTTTCATTCCGCCGCCACCTCCCGAATGTTTACAGCGTTTTTTATTGCAGTTGTGATATTTCTCTCCAAGGATGGCCGCCATTTTGGCTAGACGTTTCAATTGCGACAGATACTGCAGGGTGAATTAATTCAATTTGCTGTCGGGAAGAGTTATCGAGTGAAATAAAAAAAGAAGACCTTTTCATTAGTTGATTTTTCATTAAACTTTACGCAATTAAATTTTTATTAATCGAGATTTCTTGGAAGCATTTGCGTCCTTCTTTTTCCTTATTAAAATTGATTCTTGAGAAAGAAAAAGGTCGCAAATGCTTGCTCCTTAGACAAACCAGAAAATTTGACGAAGCAGAATTTTACTCTCAAGCCAAAGTAGTTGACTAACCTTCTTTTTATCAAAACAACCCCTGATTTACGATAGGCGATTATTCGAGGTTATTTCATAAGTGTCACCATTCCGGCAGCCGATGCAATATAGGTTGTTTGTAGTTTTTGTGAGGGCGCGTCATGCTGCGTGACAAGGGTCGAAGCGTGCCGCCCTGAGATATTGCGTTCGATCTCTTTGCCGTGTATAATTCCCTGGTACTTCTGTTGCATGCTCCATTACACATTTTGTTTTTAATACTTGTTTATTCTGTGATAATTTATTTAAACTAGAACGACAACCTGAACTGATGTTATAAGAACTTTAAGAACCACACCGTAGACCTACACGACATATACAAACCATTAATATTCATCTCATAAAAGATTACCTGAAAGTAATCATACTACATTAACGCAGCTCATTCTACCAACAAGGTTTTTTAATCTATCTTTCTGTTTTTGCGTCATAAATTAACAAAGGCACAACAGCATAAATAGTTTACGATCACTCCTTTTAATGTGCGTAAAAATCGATAGCATTTTTGTTATGGTAGATTTTTTACTATAAAATATAAAACACATTACAACACAATTATATTCCAGCGAAAAATAAATTTAACCCTAGCCCATTCGAAAACCAACATAATTTTAACGAGAGAAGGCGCTTTTTTCATAGTTTAAACAACAAATCAATCATCAATATAACACATAAATACATATTAAATACTCAGACACGGAATAAACATAAATTTTTATCATATAAATGTTTGTACTAGATAGGGATCGAACCCTCAACTCTGGCGTACGCGAGACATTCTCCTAATATAGCCAAACACAATTTTATTCTCTTTTCAGTAGTAAATTAATTGATAAGTAGCCTATTGTAATGCGAATGCAATCTTCAAGAAATCGTATTATAGTCGAGAATAGATTCCACTCAGCGGAGCCGAGTTGACGGCGTGTCGTGCTTTTTGTCTTCATTGCAATCTAGGTCTAGGCTGTAGAAGTCTGGCTTAACCTACTTAAACAATGTTTTTTTTCTGCTAATCAATATGCTTTGTCCTAACAGGGTTTAACATGTTTCTTTTTTATTCTTTTTTTTATTAGCCATGTCGACAAACAAGCATACAGCGTGATAGTTAGCATTACTGCAGCTATAGGCTGCATTGACGCTCGTAATATCGCAAGAATATCATTAGCGCGTTGCCAACTTTGCGACTGGAAAATATTGTCATATTACCCAGTAATTTCACCATTCAAAACGGTACACAGCAATGCAAACACTGCTTTTTGGCGGAAAATAGGTAAAAGTGAGGTATTTAATCAGACTAAATTTGTATGAGGTATTCCTTATGTTAATTGGTGATCGGTCTTATTTTGGTGAATATCTATATGCAGTGAGGTATCGGTCTACCGTGAGGTACCAGCAGAGTAGAACAGTACCTCCCCCTGTACCAGGTGTTCGAAGAGGCGACTAAGGTACCAGAACTGACAGAGATGGCGGTATATCCATCCGATACAGTGTAGCTCAAATGGATAGGGCGGGGATGGCCAGCAGCATTCCCGACGCGAAAGCTACGATCTGCGATTGCCATCACGCTTGCCCAGCGCGGCAATTATGCATCAAAATACCCCCTTTTGGGGAGACCTATAACCCAGCAGCGGACTTCCAATGGCTGATATGATGATGATGATCTATGGGTGGCGTGGATAAGCAAACAATAGTCGCAAAAACCTAAATACCAATTTGTTAACAGTCATTATAATTTTAAAATACTTTAATAATATGACGTTCCACCGTGCACATAGATGCATCAACTACAAAACCTCGCCAACAGTTTCCATTTGTTTTTTCTTTACTAGAGGCGGTCTTACGTTTAGAAACCAATCGCAATTCGATCATTCGAATTTTGAACACTGCGGAATGCTGGCTCTGACATATCTGTAAAGGTAGAGTAATCCAAAAGTTTTTTAGAACTATTAGAAAGAAAATAAATAAATAATTACGACGGGATCTGATTATAAATCGAAAATAAGAATTTCGATAATTATGAGTTGATTCTGAAATTACTGCCACGAATCGTTTCTATCCGAGCGGAGTACGAAAAACCTTTTTTATTCTGATACCAATATTTTTTCAAGCCGTTTTATATAATGAACGTGTGGGCACTCAAGTAAAATCTAGTAGCTTAAATCATAACGACGTAACTTTTCTAATATCCGCCATAAAACGAGTGAATTCGTACAGCTTGATAATACGAACAAACGCTATATTGTGAGCTTAACTTGAGAACATAAACGTAACTTTAGTTATTATCTACAAACTCCACGAATTCAACGAACTAAGTTAAAACAAGTGCCCACGGCCGTGTCGCGCAGCACTCGACGTGTGTACAGCGCTCAGCGATGGAACTATCAAACTGACAACAACTTAATACATTTTTATTAGTAACGTTATATTATTCTCTTATAAAAATCGAAACGAGAGGAAACTTTATCGTTCATTATATATTAATATACGTATAAAATATTATACAAGAAAATGTAGTACAAATGTCCACTACATTTTACAATCAAAGACTTGAAACTATCTGGATCACACTTTTTTGAGTAATTAACTATTTGATTACAAATACACAAACTTTAAGCTAGCTATTCACTCGCATCTTTGTCCTCGAGGCCTTCATCGCATCCCTGAGGAACTCTTGACATTCCGAAAAGAATTAATGTCGCTCCCTGACAACTAAGTTGTGTCAATTGCATAGAGAAAAATAAAAAGCTATGTTTTCGGGGCATAAAGTAGCTTATGAGCTATTCAAGTTTATCAAAAATCTTTGTACCAAATTTTATCCATATCTGTTCAGCACTTCCGGGGGCGTGAAAGAGTAACAAACAATAGTATGGGTTAAGTGTACGCCCAATATATAAATAACAAATGTAACACAAACTAGAACAATCCAAGTGTCATATCGCATGGTGTACTTGAATCCTAGGAACGAACATTGTCTAATTTTGGTACCGGGAGAGTTCCTGTGGGATGCGATATTAAATGAAGTCCATGCGGACCAAGGCAAAATATAAGTTGGTATATACAAAAAAAAACAAAAAAGTTTCAAACAAACGAACATCGGCAGATGGACGAATTCGATCGAATTATTCACATCTGTTGGAGAGCAAGTTAGATGAGTTTCGGGGGCTCTGAAAAATTGGCGTCGCCGCTCGTGTCACGTCGGACGTGCGAGATGTTTTTATAATTGGGCCCGGGGTAATCATTGAAAGTTTGCTACAACCATATCCGTGCTCTGTATTTCTTATCTAAATGAAACTGCGCATATTTAGAAAACCTTATTTCATTTTAATGTTAGCATTGTCTAATACGAATCGTGCGCATTGCCTTTAGGTACTGACCTAGTAGATTAGTACCTACTGCTGCACCAGATGTGGTCAGAGACGACTAAGGTTCCCGGACCAACAGATGGCGGTATATCCAGAATATTATTATTTGCATAAATATTATTTCGATTTGATTTGATTTGGAACAATGCAGCTCAAATTCACAAAGTGCAGATGGGCAGCAGCATCTCTGTCGCGAAAGCTGCGCTCTGCAATTACCAGCACGCTTGCCCAGCGCTGCAATTAGGACAATGACCTTCTATTTTGCAGAGGCCTATGTCCAGTAGTTGACTTTCAGTTTCATGACATGACAGTTTGGTGGATGATTATCTAATAGTGAAAGATACGATCTAAGGTTGGTTTAACAATACATTGGATGGCGCATTCGATAGTGATTAATCTTATGCGCAAATGGCCATGCATACTCTTAACTCTATAAAAAGTCGCTTAAAACACTTATGTTACAATCATCAGATAATAGAGGAATCACAATTATACTACTTAAATACATTAATTTAACACCCAGATACAGAAAAAATATAAATATTACACAAGTCAACAAAAAAAATATTTTTCTTTGAGTCTGTTATTTAGTAAATATTTTCTGATTATATACATCGAAAAAAAAGCAAAAACTCCATTTATAAAAAATAAAGTTTGCTTTTGTACCTTTACACAATGTAAAACGAATATTATAGTATTTTAGCAGTTTTTTTAGGAGCCGTTGCATATAAGATCATGATATATGGCGTCTTTTCATCGACAGCTCTACAAGAAGCTTAAAGGCAGTTCTTCTACATAATGGAAATATATTTCCATCTCTTCCCCTTGCTCATTCTGTAATGCTAAAAGAAAATTAGGAGAGCGTTAAAATGGTGCTTCAAGTTTTAAAATATGAAGAGTACGCCTGGCCAGTGATAGGGGATTTTAAAATAGTTGGATTTCTGATGGGAATGCAAGGCGGATACACTAAATATCCGTGTTACATTTGCTTATGGGATAGTAGAGCCGATGCACTTCACTACCAGCAGCACTCATGGACACAACGGAGCGAGTTTCAAATAGGACAACATAATGTCAAAAATGAACCAATCGTGAAGCCCGATCATATTTTAATGCCTCCATTGCACATTAAATTAGGTCTGATCAAGCAGTTCGTAAAGGCTCTGCGTCAAGACTCTGAGGCCTTTCAATATTTAAAATCATTTTTCCCGAAATTGTCAGAGGCTAAAATTAAAGCTGGTATTTTCATCGGTCCACAAATAAAGAAAATAATGGCCAGTGAACAATTCCTACAGCTCCTCAGTACGCACGAAAAA
Organism: Heortia vitessoides; assembly: GCA_020976665.1. Classification (NCBI taxonomy): domain Eukaryota; kingdom Metazoa; phylum Arthropoda; class Insecta; order Lepidoptera; family Crambidae; genus Heortia; species Heortia vitessoides. The sequence goes on along the minus strand of JACJUM010002279.1, from coordinate 666,424 downwards.
CAAGCGTGGCTCAGCCTTAAAGCAGTGATTCATGGCTTTCTTGGCAATAGAAAGGCAGAAAATTACACGGAGCTTATTACTGATATGCTTCACAACTTCAAAGTTATGGGTTGCAGAATGTCTTTGAAAGTCCACATGCTACATGCTCATTTGGATAGATTTAAAGACAACTTAGGTGCATATTCAGAAGAGCAAGGGGAACGTTTCCACCAGGATATAATGAACTTCGAAAAGCGTTATCAAGGACAATATAATGAAAATATGATGGGTGACTACATTTGGGGGCTCATACGAAAAAGTCCCAACTTACACAGAAGAAATACCAAATCTGTTCATTTTTAAAGTCTTTTTTGTATTCTTTTTTGTATTTGTGGGTTTATTTATGCCGTCTTGTATAATTAAAGTCAATAAAAATATGTGAATTCAAAACTGTTTTCCTTTTACATATAATTGAAATTAAGAAATAGAGCTTTTTCATAAAAATTAAAATTTCGTTTTAGTAACTACAAAAGCAAACTTTATTAGATAAAATTTTTTTTTCTTTAATTAGTTAGGCATAAGTAATCAAAATCAGAGGTACAGAACTCAGACTCAAAATTCGTGTTGACTTGTGTTATCATATAAATATTTGTTTTAGGTGGGGATCGAACCGACGACCTTTGGCGCACGTGATAGGATCACTACGTACTATCTGCGCCATGGGGCCCGGAAATGATTATATTATTATTATATAGCATAATGCAACTCACCTCAATCACGTATATATATTTTTATAAAATAAAAATCTTTCACAACACTAAACCTTTCAAAACAAAAACAAATCGCAACATCATTACGCCTTCATTATCGCTGAACATCTTCGTAAGCACAAAACATGGAAATCAAAATAACAAAGGAAATTAATAATTTAAAAAGAAAGGAGACACCGCCTGTTAATCGTCATTTTACAAAAACAAACAACGTTGCAGACAATATTCTAGTCGCCCCCGCTCTACATTTCAACCTTTTGCACGGGGGGGGGCGCGGGGGGGGGGGAGAGAGACGACAGATCTGGTTTGATAATATGTACCGTAATTGAATAAGAGGGATAACAAGATAAGCTCCAGAAGCTGACCCACTTTCACTTTTTAATTAAATACATGTTATATGACTTACTTGTGACATGTTCCGAAATAAATGTATGACGACTCAAATAGACAAATATACTTTCTACACATCATATAGGTATAGATAAAAAAGTATGTATCTTAAAAGATATATGTAATAAGAAGAAAGGAGACCAATAAATTTCCACAACATCCCATACATAGACGTGAACCTGAACAATTTATAATTCATCATAACAGCCATTGGAGGTCCGCTGCTGCACATAGGCCTCCCCAAGTAAAGGGGAATTTTGTCCATGATTGCCGCGCTTGGCAACCGTGCTGGCAAATACAGAGTGCAGCTTTTGTCACGGAGATGCTGCTGCCTATCCCCACCCTCTGCATTTGAGCTGCACTGTTTCGGATGTATATACCGCCATCTGCCGGTTCTGGTACCTGGTATAGGGGGAGGTACTATTCTACATTGCCGGTACCTCACAGCCAAATAAAAAAAAATATAATTATAAAAAAAAAATACAAACATAAAACAATTTTTAGTCAAACATATATCAATTAAATTAAATTAAATAAAACTTGAGTTTGAGAGCTCAGTAACAGTAAAATTCATTACCTTCTCGTTCACCAATGACAGTAACAAATAAACGAAATTACAAATGGCGAACATTAATTAATCATGGATACACCTGAAGTTGCCTGTTATGAGCCCTAATTGGAAATCGGTCCGCCATCTTTGAAACAAGGGTTGTAAATCAACTTACACAATTTCGAAACAGGCCAGTTGCAGCTTTACCAAAACAACGCTTGTGTTCATATTTTCCGAACAAATGTTTTGTTTAGCAATAGTAATTAATTATTTTTTATTATATTTGAGAAACATCCCTACTAATATTATAAATGCGAAAGTAACTCTGTCTGTCTGTCTGTCAATCTGTTACGCTTTCCCGCTTAAACCGCTGGTTTGAAAAATTATTTCAGTTTTGGATAGTCCATTTATCGAGGATTGCTACTATACCTCCCAAAGTCACTATTCAATGCAGACGAAGTAGCGGGCACTACTAGTGTTTATATAAAAATCCACCCTGTTGTAAAATATATACGTTTAAACAAAAATCTTAGTATTTTTGCTATAGGTTTATAGAATGAAGCCAAAGTTAACCCTTAGGGCTAAAATAACTACGGTGTACAAAAACCAGTCAAGTTTCTACAAAAATATACTTGAATGCAGACTTAAAACAGCTAACAAAAATTGAACAATACAATTAAGATCCAAAAAGGTGGGCAAAAAAATATTGATTAACCTTATCGACGGTACTATTATATACCAATGCAACCAAATTATGTAAACATTAGGTTAAAAATCAAAATAAAATGACCTTAAAAAATTATGGGCAAATTGTCCACCATGACCAACATAATAAAAGGACTTTGTACGGCTGCTATGATAAATTAAATTCAAATAACGATAATAAATTGAATGCATTTGACATTAAATCGAAACCTTAAGTAAAAATGGTGAGTCCTAAATTCAGGGATGCGTAATTATTTATTCCAACATTCCCTGGAGAGTGCGTTGCTTGGTAACTATCGTACGATATGTGGTGTTCGGGTTTGAAAGATGAATATAATAATAAAACTTCTGTGAGAAGATTCAACTCATCCTTTAAACAGCCGTCCTTCGTCCTTTGTATGTCCGTCGGTCGGTATATACCTCGCAAGTCAATTAAACGAAAAAGCATCAAGCAGAAATCCTGATTTCACCGCGTAAAGGGTAAAAAAGGGGACTTAATAGAGAGATAAGCGATCCCGGCGAGGGCCCGGTCGGAGGCGCTCTTGAACTTTTTCAATTTCTGAAAAAAAAATTAGATCGCTGTCGGGAATTTTACGCAGTTAATAACGTCATATTGAACAATCTGTCTTTGTTGGCGAAAACGAGGGAGACGAAATTTTTTGTAAAAAATAACGTGTAATCTTAATTAAAGAAAGTGCTCTCCAGTGCGCATTAGTCTTTCGATATAAAAAAATGCGTCAAAAATTTAAATTCCAATAGTTATTGCAATAGACAAAGCCTTTCGAACACAAGAAATTAGAATTTCTTAATCATTCTAGTGCGTGATAAATATGTTTTTAAGCTTGATATTTTTGATTCATTAATTTTCTCTTTTGTTAATAGACCAGGTCGACAAACAAGCATACAGTCCGCATGATAGTAAGCGTCACTGCAGCCTGTAGAAGCTCGTAATATCACAAGGATATCACTTAGCGTTTCTAAACTTGTGACTTGAGGATATTATGCCACATTGCCCAGTAAATTTACTGTCTCTCTCGCCTAAATGCAAACACTGCTATTTGGCGGTCAAAATAGTTGTAAGTGAGGTTCTAATGCAGACGACTTTTTATATGAAGTGTCCTTCATACATAAACACCAGGTTGGAAGTTAACCGTACCAGGTCTTCTCTAAGGAAGTTTTCTAATTGATCAGTGCTTGCCCTTTGAGGTATGCCTCATGTCTATTATCTGCTTTATTAGTCCATTCCTTATAAATATCTTATCATATAATTATCTTATAATCTTATATATATTTGACAATTCAAAAGTAGCTAGAAAGGAGCCGTATGCCGTGCGTTTGTCAGCCGTTGGATATCCACTGTTCGATGTAGTCCTCAATATAAGGGGGTTATTTATCCATAGTTAGTGATCTACGTTGTTTCGGATATACCGATTTTAGATATACCGCTATGTGTCAGTTTCGGTACCCCGCCTTTACGACACCTGATGCAGACGGAGGTACTATTCCACTGTGCCGTTGCCTCACGGCATTAGGATTAAGAGCTTAAACGGGTTATACAAATAGCGTTTGACCCCAGGAGTCAGGGAGGGCGTAAGCCGAGCCATTCCGCTTGATGCCAATGGCCACGTTACTTCGGCTTTTCTTGGACACGAGGTTTTTTTAAAAGATTACAAACGCACGCTTGTGTTCATCCTATAAGTAAAATAACAAAAGTGCTTTATTACGAATGTAATAGTCAGTTACATACTCGTACAAAAATTTCCATGTGGATTAATTTCTTTGGAAATCTAGACATGATTATAGATAGAAGAAATCATTAACTGCATATTCCTCTGGTTTTTACGGGATCTCTTCTACTGCTAACGCTATAACGTTCGTGGAATGCGCTACCTACGAGTGTCACATTTAAGTGGATGGTGAGGGAGTGGATGCATATATATATATATATATTGTTTATTCTTTTATTTTAGGTTAAAATAAACTTATGCGTTGCTTCTGAAAACGAAGATTTATTTCGTTAATTTCTTACAAACATTATTATACAATCTTACAAATAAATTATTTAACTACCCTATTTTACCCTATATTATAACTTTACCTGAAAACGAAGAAACGACAATTAAAGTCTATTCTTCCACCAATTATTCTTATTTATCTATCTT